>JACCIY010000311.1:0-69161 GCA_025506505.1 Flaveria sonorensis
TATAGATTTTTAGCATCCGCACTCAAAATATAGCTATAAATAAGGTTTATTATGCTTTAATATATAAATTACCTATATGTATAACCTTTTAAGCAACAGTATACCATTTTGAAGCAAAAAAACAACTCCTCTCCACGAAGCGGCACCGTAGAGGGATTTTTTTCAAGAAAACAAGTTTTCTACACTTCTCGTACACCATGCGTCTTATGTCACAAACGCACCACACCCTCGCCTCAAGAATCGCCTTGAGCTTAGGCGCGCTTTAAAACCAAGATTAGACCTTTATATTTAAATGAACAAAAGTTAAATTATCAAATGACACAATTATTATAGATTTAAATTACTATTCTTATATACAACAATTTTGAATGAAAATATATAAAAATATTTGACAAATTATTAAATACATCATTACATACAAACTTTATTATTTGATTTGGTAACTTTACTTTTTTGTCTTGAGTAAAAAGGACATATAATTGTTCTACTTTTCTAGATCAGTTCTATAATTAGTGGATTTGAACAGAAAAATCTATGAAACGATCTGAAAACTTCATGTGTTCTACAATTTCGTATCGTAAAAAATATACATCTTATGTGGATTGTTAACATACTTAAAATTATTTAATGTTTTTATGATAGTAAAAAAATATAAATATTTTTATCGATAGTAGGCCAACTAAATTAAAATACAATCATGGTTTAAAAAAGTTGCATGCACAAGGGTACTACTAAAGATATTTATAAGTAATGAGTAATAATTAAAAAAAATTATGATAATGCTAAAAAGTATATTGATGGAAATAAAATTTATTCATCAACAACTATCATTTCAACATAATATGTTTCATTGGAGTTTTGGTGACTTTATTGTATTTAGAATCCTATACACGAAACTTAATGTAATGTCTTAAATTAACATCAAGGTTGTCAGCATGATTATCTTATTTGATTATATCAAGATGCGCATAAAATAAATGAACCGAAGTTAAGTATATATCATTTCATTATATAGAGAAAAGGAGATAGAGTATTGATAATTTATTAAAAGACCGGACTCTTTCAAAGTATAAATTAAATTTGAAATCCCAAAAGTAGAAATTGCTTTTGTTAAAATATAAAAATCAAATAAAAGCTTTCATCTTTTTTCAAATGATTTCCGAGAGTTATTTTTTAAAATTTACCAAAAAGTTGAAACCTCATAAGGAGGTTAAATGAAATCAAATTAATTTAAAATCAAGAATATACAAATAAATGAAAACCAAAAAGTTTGACGAATATCAAGATTAGTAATTAATTTGGAATAAAATTCTTTAAATTTTTAGAATTGAATTCATGTTTATGTTAAAATTGTAAATAATTTGAAAATGAAATCAATTATTAGTTATGATTGGAGATAAAGAAGGAAACATATTTTTTTTTTGTTTGAATTGATATGTAGATATTTTAGAAAACAATGTAAACTAATTCAAAACATGTCATGTGGGTAAAGATGGTTTTAAAAATAACATGAGTCACAAAAATGTTTGTATATTATGATAGTAAGATATGTAACATTCTTTATTTGTTCTTATTATTAAAAAATATTGTTAAACATTGGTCCCACTATATATATAATATATATATATATATATATATATATATAATATATATATATATATATATAATAATATTTACGAAACATTTTGGTAAATAAATAAAATATAACATACAACTTCTATAAAATTCCCATTATCTAGTATGATATGTTGGGTAAAGTTACATCATCAAAATATATTAAACATAACCCATAATTTATACATTAAAACTGAGTTATAAACTGTTGACCTTCACCGAGACTTGACCCGATCCTTGCACATGTGCTTTCCTTAATAACATTTTTAAAATAACTACTATTAGCCGACACTAGTGAGTTCATATATATAGGGTCATGATCTTTTCAGGACTAAAAATTACGAGAACTACAAAAACTTATTCTAACATTGATTAGTATAGAATTTATTTTTAATTTAATTAAGTCATCAAGGTATAGGGTACTTTTATATTATGTATTAAATGAGTTCTTTATTGTTTTCATTTAATTATGGAAGTTTCAAATTTTCTATATTCAACCAATATTGTATGGATGTTTTAATACATTTGATTAGTATCTTCTCTTCCTCCTTCTTCGTTCATCAGTATCCATAATATTCCTTAAAAAATAAGAAATCATGATTCACTAGCAATTTTCATCTTGTTCGAATACTTACACCTAGAGATCGTGATTCAACATCGATTCTCAAAATTAGTTTTTTATAGCTTCAACCTTTTAGGTAAGATTGCGATCTATGATTTGAAGATATCTTCTATTTAGTTTTGTGATTAATTCAATTTTTTTTTTTTGAAAATGTTATATGTTTGTTCATGTATAAATTATACATTCTACATTGAAACATCTGACACCAAGGTTCATATTAATTTCTTTTTTTCCAGTGACATTAGTGACGATATTAGTACGACTATTCCTGTTGATGTTTCAATCCAAAACCAATCGATGCAAATGGATAATGAAGTTGATGTCAATGAGAGAGGTAATACCGCACATTCAAGTATTGTGTTGTAATGATAATTTAATAATTGTATTAGTCTGATCACCTTTCTATATATGTTGAATAGTAAATTATACCTATTGATGTAATTTATTTTGATTTTGGTTATATTTTACATGTCGTAACATAGATAAACTAGAATTCAGTTTGGCTAATGTCATCAATTTCGTTTTTATCATACAGTTTTCTTTACAACATATTACATATAGGTATACATATATGTTTTTGTTCTAAATTTGATTCAACTTTTAGATTGGCGTGATAATCTTTTGAAATGATTCACACATAACACAGTATAAATATAAACCTGTGTATTTAAAAATTGTTATATTGTAGGAAACCACTCATTTGTTTTTTATTGTAATATATTATATACTCATTAATAAAATTAAAGAACAAATGTTATTTATTTTTGTTTTTTATTAATTTATAGATATGTTATTTTACTTATTTGTAAACATGTTGTCAAAAAAGGGCTATGTAGTTGAAGATCTAGATAGACAATCTCAGCGTGAAAAAACAAAATCTTTTTGTAAATTTTTTTCAATCTTTACTCCCCCTAAGAACATAATCTTTTTCGAGACATTTTTATATTTTCTACCCCTAAAACTATGATTATCTAGACAGAAAATAATAATTTTAACAAAAATGAACAGAAAATATTTTTGAGAGGGTGTGTAGAATAATCGTTACCAAAGTAATTATTCCCAGATATTGAACTAAAAAGTCGAATCGGGAATGATCAAACGCCTTAGTAAACAAATCATCAATATTGTCATTTGATTTGATGGGTTCTTGATGAATAAGCTTTCGATCAAAACAGTCATGGATAAAATGCATTGGATGTTGATGTCTTTTGTTTTGGAATGTTGGATAGGATTCTTCAATATGTTCAACACTACAGTGTTGTTACACCAATCTTGGTTTATAGATGTTAAGACCATAATCAATAAGTTGTTGCTCAATCCAAACGATCTGAGAACAACAACTTGATGCAGTACATATTCAACTTCTGCAGTGGATGTGAAGACTGTATGCTGCTTCTGCATTGCAAAAAAATCAACCTATTGCCAAGAAATTGAGCCACCGGTTGTTGATTTTCTATCCAAATTACCACCTGAATAATCATTTTCAGTATAACATATAAACTGAAATCTGAATTTTAGGATACAAAGGCCATGTGTGTGTGTTGGCCCTGAGGTATTTGAAAATCCGTTTGACAACTATCATGTGTGACTCTGTTTACTACTTTGATATCGTGTACATTGACATATAGGAAACATGATGTGTGGTCTGCTTGCAGTAAGATACATCAGAGATCTGTCATTGATCGATCAAATGTTGATCGTACGCTCCCATGAGATTAGGAGTTAAAGTAGGACGAGAAGACATCGGAGTTGGGACAATCTAGGAGTCTTGAATTTATATTTGTCCAGAATACTGTAAACATATTTTTCTTGATGTATCAGTATACCCTTATCTTTTTAACTTGTATACCCAAGAAAATAACATTTCTCCAAGAGAACTCATCTCAATTTTTTTTTTCGTCACAGCTTCAAATTCCTTACACAAATCATCATTTGTAGATCCAAAGATAATGTTATCGACATTTACTTGAACAAGAATGAGATCACCACTGGTCTTCTGTAAGAATAAAGTTTGACCAATAGCACCCCGTATATAACCATTTGCACGCAAATGTTCAGTGAGGGTGGCATACCAAGCACCAGGTGCTTGATGTAAGCCATAAATTGCTTTGTTTAACTTATAAAACATAGTCAAGATGATCTGGATCTTCAAAGCCAGGTGGTTGACAAACATAGGTTTCCTTTTTCATCTCGTCGTACAAGAATGCAGTTTTTACATCCATCTGATAGACTATGAAGTTCTTGTATAAAAGCATAAGCCAGAAAGATATGTATAGATTCAAGTCTTGCAACTGGAGCATATACTTCTTCATAATCAAGACCTTCAACCTGATAGAATCCTTAAACAACAAGTCTGGCCTTGTTGCGAAACAATCAATCCTTTTCATCCGTTTTGTTTCTAAATATCTATTTAGTTCCAATCAGCAGCTTACCCTTTGGAAGTTCACACAAATTCCAAACATTTAGCTTCTTGAATTGTATCAGCTCATTTTGTATAGCCTCAACCCAACTGTTTCCTTTAATGTCATCTCAATTTCTTTGGCACAATTTGAGAATTTAGGCATGAATACAAGCATGTATTTATAGCACTAGATTGACTTCGAGTTTGGACACCTTGTGATAATAGACCAATAATTGCTTCAGTTGGATGGTCTTTATGAATTCTCAACTAAGGAATAATATCTTTAGAAATAACTTCATCTAAATCAAACATATGACCAACTGGTTCATCAACAATGTTTCCTCCTTCGGGTTGATACACAATATCTTTCTCTTGATGAATATCGTTATCAACAAATAGATCTTCAAATAAAACTTTAATGGTATCAATCGGATCATTTTGAGTAGAAGAGGAACTCTAATCGGAAACCTGTGGAGCTTGTTCAACACTTGGATCAGAATAAGGCAATTCAGATTGAAATAGATTGTAGAACAGCTGAGACATTTGAAGAGATGGTATGTTTGAAAATCTTCCTGTAGTTGAAGATGACATAGGTCCAACATTATCAGTGAAAATATCTGGAATAGATGACGACAAAGGTGGATTAGCTTAGACACAAGAGAATATCGATTAATCGTTTCAAATAATGAAGCATAATTGTATACCCATGAAGGAGCAGAACCTGCATCTGTTTTGTTAGATTCATGCCAATCTATATCAAATGACTCAATTATTTGTTTTGATCTTTTATAATAAACCCTGTAGGCAACTTTGTTGGGTGAATATCCAACAAAATAACCTTCATTGGATTTTTCATCAAATTTTGATTTAGAATAAGATGTATGCAACAAAGTACAAAAACATCCAAATGTTTTAAAATATTTGACTTTGTGTTTATGTTTGAAAAAGATTTCATAAGGAGTCATGTTTTTTTGTTTGTTGATTAAAACACAATTCTGAACATAACATGCAGTGTAACAGCTTCAGCCAAAGAAAGACAGTAATTTGGTTGCTCATAACATTGTTCTGGCAGCTTCAATTAAAGTTTTGTTGCGTCTTTCAGAACTAAAGAGGCCACCCGGGAGGAATAAGGAAAATGGTCATGAACATCAACCTTGCCAATGTATCCTAAGATATTGACACTTTAGCGGGTAAAATGACACAATTCAACGAGCTACAAATGAAGAAAATAAAGTTGAGGAAAAAATAAATTTGTTATCTGCCAAGAAGTGGCCTTTAGTAAAAGTTAAAGATGATAATAACGAACATCATTCACCAGACAAAAACAAAGTCAAGGCCTTGAAACAAATACATTCTAGAGAATATGGACTTTTGTTTAATTTTTAATGTTTAATGTTTTATTTTATGTAATAGGTTAAATTTTAATTGATGTTATATTTTTTTATGTTTAATTTAATGTTTCTTATATTTTTTTATTTCTTAAATGATATTTTTCAAATAAGAAATAATAATTTTGTTAAACTAATTTAAAAACGTATAGATAAGTTAAACTCATCAAGCTTTTCCGTATATGAGAGATATTTTACTATAAAGTTACAGAGTGGCCTTTGTCACAGGCTGATGCTTACCCCTCAATTTTTATATAACACTTTAACCAATCATCTTTTTAAAAACTATATATATAATTTTCACCCTCATCTTTTTAAAAACTTTATAGAATGATACTGTCACGTACTTAGTTTCTAAAGTTTCAAGTTCACGTCATACATTTTTACTTAAAAAGATAATTACTTTCATACTATCTTTATTTACGCGTCGGTATGAATTCGAGTTCGCCTAGGTTTTAACGTAAATTATGTTTATCAGTACTTGACAAGTATAAATGTTTCCGTTCTTATTTTCATGTACGTTATGAGTTGGCATACATTTCGACATAAATTTTGTTTGGATACGAGTCGGGTCAAATATCATACGCTTTCATTTGACGGTATAAATTTGAGTTACTATACGTTTAGATGCAAATTTAGTTTGTAAAGAAGTCTAGGCGAAGTCTATATTTTATCATGCCGCATACGGCTTCGTCGCACGTGTTTATTTTGATGCACGTTTGAGTGGTCTATGTTTCAACGTCAATTTTGTTTGGAAACTAGTCGGGTCAAATATAATACGTTTACGTTTGACGGCACAAATTCGAGTTGCTCAACGTTTCTATGTAAAGTTAGTTTGGAAACAAGTCGAGTCGATGTAGCCTATAATTTATCACGCTACGTAGACGCAACGCGCGACCGGTTGATAACTTTCTATTTTTCCTGCATGTATTGTCCTACCCAAACCAGATTATTTCAAAAAAGAGAAAAATACCAAACTCAGGTATGAAGCCCTAAAGTCATTGAACTTTGATCTTTATCATCTTCAACGGTTCTATACATATTATGTTTTAAATCTAAAACCCATATGGTCAAACAGTGGTTATATATATTTGCAGTATTCTCAGACGACTAAATGGTAAATATATACATTTAATGCAGCAATGTAGTCATTTTTCTTCTTCTTTGAAATAGTCTGGTCATAGGTAATATTACATACACAATAATAAACCAAAATAATAGTAATAATAATAATAATATGTGGTAGGAAGATTGTGCGTAATAACATAGGGAAAAATATGTATATGTGAGCCCCAGCTGGTTGTCTTTAAATACATCTCATGTCTCAACACAACATCCAAATCCACCAAATTAAAACAAACACAAAACCAAAAGCCAGAATGGAGCCTCTCATCATCTTTTCCCTCATCGTTTCTTCACTTGTTTTCTTCACGGCCTGTTGGGCACTCACCAAATCAAACACTTCAAAGAAGTTGCCACCAGGACCACCCAAACTCCCCATCATCGGCAACTTACCACCAACTCCGAGGGCCCGGCCGCACTACGTTCTTAGGGCCTTAGCCAGGAATACGGGCCCATCATGTACTTACAGCTCGGGCAAGTGCCTACGGTCGTCATATCCGGACCAAGGCAAGCCCAAGAGATCTTGAAGACCCACGACGCTATCTTTGCCGACAGACCCCCTAGCGAAGCATCCGAGTTGTTCTTCTATAAAGCTCAAAACATTGCATGGGCTCCTTATGGGAACTACTGGAGGCAGATGAGGAAGATTTCCTCCTTGGAGCTTCTTAGCGCCAAGAGGGTTCGCGCGTCCGCCTTTATTCGCGATCAAGAGCTTACTCACATGCGTAAGACATTCGAGTCAGCTGCAGGAAGACCCACTATCCTAAGGGACATTCTGGTGAAGTATGTGAATGATGTGATCTGCAGGTCTACGCTTGGGGACATCCGCGAAGACCAACCGGCGCTTGTGAGACTACTGTTTGAGATAATGATCGCGGTGGTTCAATTCAACGTGACTTCGTATTTTCCAGTGGGGGCTTCATCAATGTCATCAGTGGTAAGAAAGCTAAGTGGATGAAGACGCAGAAGGAGTTTGATAGTATATTGGAAGACATCGTGGAGCAACATAGGAGGAATAGACCAAGTGGCACCATGATCATGAAGATCTGGTTGATGTTCTCTAAAGATCCAAGAGACCGCTGACCTTGATCTCCCCATCACAAACGAAAACATCAAGGCTGTTATTCTGGTACGTACGTACGGACTATGTGCTTAAGTTAGTTACAACTGCATGCATGCGGCATGTATATATATATATATATTATATATATGTACGTATAGATCGAATCTTTAAAATATATAACGAATTAATTAAACTGATGTTTCATTCATTCATTCTGGTATAATGCAGGATATGCTGGTAGCTGGGACGAGCGCCTCCTCAATGGCAATCGAATGGGCGATGACCGAACTGATGAGAAAGCCCGAAGCCCTGAAGAGAGCACAAGAGGAACTAAGAGCAACGTTGAAAGGAAACGCCATCACAGATGCAGAAATCAAGAGATGCACTACCTGAAGATGATAGTCAAGGAAACATTGAGGCTGCACGGCCCCCCGTTTCTGATGCCTAGAGTAAGCAGAAAGGACTGCACGATGACGGATATCATATCCCTGCCAAGACGAGGGTAATGGTAAGCGCCTTTGCATGTGGTACCGATCCCGATAGCTGGGAGGATCCTGAGAGCTTCATCCCGGAGAGATTTGAAAATACCTCCATCAATTACATGGGAGCTGATTTCGAGCTCATTCCCTTTGGAGGTGGTAGGAGAATTTGCCCCGGCATTAGTTTCACAACTGGTATAATAGAAAACGCACTTGCTACTATGTTATATCATTTTGATTGGAAGCTTCCCAATGGATTGAAGCCCCATGAGCTTGATCTGACCGAAGCTACCGAGCTTTCGATATTACCTAAATATCCCATAGAGGTCATCCCCGTCATCGTGCCACCACAAAAATAATTAAAATCAAGACATGTATGCATGCATGATTGTATCATGCGTGGCTTTACTAGTTGCATGTTCTCCTATATATGTATGTCGTCTTTGCGTTATGTTAACCTTCTTTCTATTAAGTCAAAATTAATGGTTGTATTCCTGTTTATTAACATGTTGTTGCAATATTGTTGTAAGAATAATTTATCTTATAAGAGAGAGAAATCGTACTTTAAAATTTTTCAGTGGCTTAATTGTTGTAGTTATATATAGTTTCACTTTTGTTTCCATAAAGTTGGTTTTTGTTTATATGCTACAAATTTGTATGTATATGGTTTGTTGCACATGGAAAATATACTTCTACTTTCTGCATCACGATTTCCTTTGGTATTGACAAAACCACCTACATTATAAAATTTCATTTGATTTTTCTTCCATCAATTTTGTTTTTATTAAGAAACAAAACAAACAATATATTTTGTCTTTCACAATAAGAAAAAAGAATGTAATTATTCTAGATATTTATGGAAAGCAACAGCAAAAGTCTTCACTAAACTATAACCCATTACGGACAGAAAGCCATGTGATCAACTAACCCGTCGGGAGAAACGAAATTTTATTTTTTTATCGTACAACCGAAACAACTCGTGTCCGATCAACCAACACGATCCAAACAAAAACATGACTGATTCATCTGTGTTATAGACTTCAAAGGGATCGAAATCATACGAAATTTATAAATTTGGTCATCGGTCAAATGTTCAAATCTGATTTAACAAATCCGACTACACCCGATATCAACCTACTACCGAGACCTAGTTTGTACCTGAAACCCAACACAAGACCGAGGTTGTAACAAAAATGTAACCCAAATCAAAACAAAAATATAGGAAGAAGGGTGCGACTTCAACTGCAATCAAGGATACCAGGACCATAAGAACCGCAATCTAAAAATGGACACCCAATTAAAACTAGTGTTGCCTGGTGCTTGGGTGGATTAACCGAGAACCCAAGGATTGGTAAAAAAGCTTCATTTTTATATCAAGAGACAATGTTTATCATATTATTAGTGAATTATTTTTTATATCATTAGAGGAAAATTGAATTTTAAAAATCCAAATTATTCAATATTAGTCAATATAATCCCAACTAATAATCTGAATAACATTAATTTTATTTTTTGATTTTGTTACTAATAACAATTTCAGTCTAATTATTCATTAACTTCATTAATTTTTATAACCTATCACGTGATGTGATTCGTAACATAGTCATAATTATAAATATAAATAAATATATTACTCAATTATTTTTTACGAAAAATCATTTCTAAAGTTATCCAACATCTTTTAAAAAAGAAAAAAATATGATCTCAATATTTTTTCTTTGCGAAAAAAAACATTTCAATACCCTCAGGCTTCATAGTATGCACGTCAATGAGTTATTAGTTTTGGGAGTTATACAGAAAAAAATGTATTGGAAATCATAGAATTTGCGCATGGGTTGAGTTTGAGCATTGAGTACATGCATTTGAATGTTTTCAAAGTCCAATTACGAAAGCCTAACTCTCATGAAAGGGTCTTGGAAGAATGACGCATCAAAAATTATAGTTACATATTTTGTTCAAAAATTTTACAAGTATCAAATCCTGAGAGCTTCATCCCAGGGATTTGAGAAGGTTCCATCGATTACATGGGTGTTGATTTTGCGCTCATTCCGTTTAATTGGAGGTCGTAGGAAAATTTGCCCCAGTATGAGTTTCACAACAGGTTTTATAGGAAACGCACTTGCTACTATGTAATATCAATCTGATTGGAATCTTCCTAATGGATTGAAGCACCATGAGCTTGATCTCACTGAAGCTACCGAGCTTTCAATATTACCTACATATTTGATATAGGTCGTCCTTATCATCATGCCACCACAAAAATAATTAAAATTCAGATGTATGATTGTAATAGAGCTTTACTTTCTCCTATGTCGTCTTTGCGTTATGTTAACTTATCTATTAAGTCCAAAATAATTGTTGTATTCGTGCTTATTAACATGTAACAATAACAAAGACTAAATTTATCTATAAGATCTTACTAAGTTTTTATTGGCTTGTTGTAGGATATTATTTTACTTTTGTTACCATAAAGTTAGTTTTTGTTTGTATGTTGTGTATATGGTGTCTGCTACCTTTTGCATCCCAATTTTCTTTGATATTGACATAGTCGATCGCCTACAATATTCAATTTCATTTGAGTTTTTTCCATCAATTTTTTATTATTTAGAAACAAAAGTAAAACATTTATTTCTTTCACAAAAAAAGAAATTGTAATTATTCTAGAAATTTATAAAATGTAACAATACAGTCTTAACTAAATTCTAAACCCATTACGGATAATAATCCAAGTGAACCAAACCGGGAGAAACAAATTTTCATTTTTTTATTCTATCCGTACAACTGAAACAGGTCGTGTCCAAGCAACAACCGGACTTGAACCAAACATATTTGATCTATCATAATGTTATAGATCCAAAGAATCAAAATCAAACAAAATAAACACATGTTGTCATTAGACAAATGTTCAAACCGCCTACAACCAACCTGTTTACACCTAATGTCAACCTACTCTCGAAACCAAGGTTGTAACTGAAACGCAACTCATGCCAAAACGAAGACATAAGAAGAAGGGTGCGACTTCAACTGCAACCAAGGGTATCAGGACCTAAGAACCACAGTTCAAAAGTGGACAGACATTAAGAGCTCGTCTTGCCTAGTGCTTGAGTGGATGTATCCAAGAACCTGAAGATTGGTATAAAAAACTTTATTGTTATATTAAGAGATGGTTATTTTTATATTTATTAATCATTTATTGTTTAATAGTGTAGAAATAATCAAACTTGGTCGTTTTTTTGGAAACGTGTTTGGGATAATTTTCATAGAACGATGGTTTAAGAATACCGAATTCCCAATATGATTAGCTCCAAATGGTGAGACATCGTCTCAAAGTTGGAAACTTTTTCGATGAACTACACCCATCACAACATGAAAAGCGGCAAAACCGACATGGATGTTTTTCATAAGTATTCTTGTGAACAGTACAAAAAGATATAGGTGCCTAATTTACTCTCGTCTATTTGGGAGGTTATGAAATCTTATCCTAAATGAGTGATGGTCTCGTCGACGGAACGTAGATCAAAGAGGACCAAAACATCATCATCGAAAACGATTAAACAAGTTCCATTTTCTGATGTCGGTTCCTACCTACAACACTGATGTCTGATGATGATTTTGAAGTGTGCACGAGGAGCTGGTTCGGCCACCGGGGTCAAAAAAACAAAGGAAAAAAGCTATCTTCTTCAACTCCCTCAACCCAAATTATACTCGCTAGACATCTACAAAAGTCCATAACAATAAAAACAAAATGACTCTTTTCATCAAATAAAGTAGTTATAGCACTTATAACTTTTAATTCACCCACCTCTATACGACAACGTACCAAGTTTTAAATTCTATATACTATAGCATCAATACTTCATTTATCTTAGCTTTAGATGCATATTGACTCATTTGTGAGTGCTTCAATAAGAAGTCGAACCTATAAATTATTAATTATATACTTTGTAAATATAATTATTTGTGATCAAAAATGGTAAATAATAACATGTTCGTTAAATATACAACATTTTCTTTAAGAGAATAAACAAGATCCCAACAATTTTCTTCATGAAAGGAAACAGCATTTCAAACCCTCGGTTCCATTGTGTGTACGTCAATGACTGATTAGGCCCGTAATTTTCACAGAAAAAGCGTAATTGGAAGTCATATAATTTGCCGTAAAATGGTTTGATTTTGGGCATTGACTACAAGCATTTTCATGTATTCATCAACCTACTCTCCATTAAATGGTCTTGGAAGAATGATGCACCAAAAAATATAGATGTGATTCCTCTAGTTTGTTTAAAAAAAATAATAAATAAAAATAATAAAAAAATTACAGGGTAAAGTTGATGGTAAAAGCATTCACATTGGATTTACTATTTCTAGCCTTACGGTTAAATTAAAAATCATTTTTAAATTTGTATTTTATTTTCCAAAACCTTCTACGTATCAATCGGTATATCTATCCTTCTTTCACAAGCTTAATTGTAAAGAAACTGTAAAAAGAACATGAATATTTTTTTAACAGCAGGTTATTGGTTAGTAGTTAGTTAGTAATTATTCGTTAATATCAGGGTTAGAACCCAGGATCAATTAAAAAGGCAAAGTCTCCCACTTCTTTCTTATACCACTAGACCAAGAGAACATCGAATAAAAAGAACATAAATAGTCTTTTGAAGTTTTTTTTCACATTAAAATTATAAAAGAAGCATATCGTGATGTGGTGATGAAAATATCACATTTATCATGTTTATTAAGGCCACACAGAGTCGAGTAGAGAATTGTGTGGTGAATGCCCGGGAAAAACCGGGGTCGGTCGGGATCACTACGCCCCTGGTTCCGGTCTTCCTTGACCTGGTGAATATTCATCCGGATTTACCGATTTGAGCATTTGAAACTTTCGACCATTAAACAGTCTTGTGACCGTTGATTTTTAAAGAAAAACTAATTTTTTACATTAAAAAATACAAATCAAACTCATATTTTTTTCACACATCATTACTACTCCAAATCATCTCTAAAGATCCAATCTCTAAATTTAGAGTCATGGATTCATATTAAGTAGAAAAGCAACGTAACAATCAGAAAGCCTCGTCAAAATAACCAAACCTCATAACCACCTTCTCAAAAAACTCATCTATTTAACACTTCGGCATATTACCCATAATTCCAACTCACCCTACTATAGTTAATACACTGATGTTGAAGAAGTCACGTTAGCGAAGGCATGGATATATTGTTCGGTAGATCTGTTTATTGGTAACAAACAAAATAGAGACGGCTTTTGGAAGAAGATTAATTTGAACCACTATAATTTATTTTTTGAATTTCTTTTATTATTTGGTTTAATTTAGTTTTGTGTTTAATAAGTAGATTACCACACATTTACACAGTCAAATGAAATGCGAAGAACGAAGTTTAGGTCAACTCTATTCAAAATGGAGAGATCTAAACCTTGCAATGAAGAAATGGAGTTTTTTAACCAAAAAGAATTGGCACTTTGCAATGTAGCGAGAATGGTGAAGAATACGTAATTCGGAGTGCCAATTCCGACTACAAAGAGGTTTGCAAGAAAAAAAGGCTCTCCACATATGCAGGTGTGAAGTGCGTTCGTTCTCATCCCACACAGGCCAACATTCAAATACTAAGTACTGAGGCACAATCGTGTAAAGGAGAAAAAACAAATTATACCAAACATTACACAACATCCTTGGAAGCTCAATTTCCGAAAACCAACGTCAACGATGATGAGAATGTAGAACTAGAGTGCCCGTCTAGAGCCCGTCATTGAGATGAAAATTGGAAGAACAACAACAACAAGAAGTTTGCGTTAGATTGATGTGCCAACAAACAAAAAACGTTGGAAGAACAACAACGACAAGCTGACTTGAAATTCATTTTAAAGGATCATTCTGAGTATATGGGGCCAATGTTGGAAGTTGTTATTCATCTAAAGTGAGAGAAGATGCAAACTTGAGGATGGAAGTTTCTATACTAGATGTTATTTTTAATTATGTTTTTTTATTGTTCTAGGTGTTGATCAATTTTTTATGGAGTTTGTTTTAATTGTATAACTAATGAAGTTTGTTTTATTTTTTTACTGTAAATTTAGCTATAAAAATTAAATGTAAATAAAAATCAAATAAATTAAACTGAAAAATTGGGGAAACCGTGAAAAATTGGGATAATACCATTTAAAACAAGAAAAAAAAATAAGGAAATGAAAAACCTGATGCGACACTAATGTGTCAAACGGGGAAAAAAGAGAAAATGAGACGTTTGATAGTGGTCTAAGAATCATTAAGGAGGATGTCAATCATTTCACTAACAAAAGATGGATCCAATTCTAATCTAAGACTCTACATCCATTTGTTTAATTAAATGTAACTTAAAATTAGTGCAAAATATAGACGAATTACGGTGGTTTTTGGACAAACTGATCCGGTTTGGAACTTCTACATAATAAGGGAATTTCAGTGGATTTTACTGGATGGAACTAGTTTTCAATTAGTTTGGTTCCGGTTTCATTAGATTCTAACCTTTTCTACCTATAGGATTATAAACTGATTTCAACCCTATTGTTCAGGTCAATTCTTAACGGTTCTTGCCAAATCGGTTCCATTTTAGGTTCAAAACCTGTTTCAAACCGGGTTTTTTCTGACCGTGCTACTTATGGCATAAGAGACTTGGATAAAATGAAAAAAAAATGTCTACTATCTTTAAGTGAAATTTGAGAAAGCAAGGGGCCTCAATTTTATTCTTGTGAAAAGACCCTCTCCTTGGATTTCTATGTTAAAATAGGGTTACTACTCCAAGTCATCCACTATCACTATTCTGTTCACTATAGCACTTGGAGTCATGCATAGATGTAAAAATATATATAAATCTTCCATAGAATCAAATTAAAGTAGGCTGCAATGACATCCAACTTATTGACCATATAACATTCCCACGATGGCTTTAACTTAAGTGAATTGTCTTCGTCTCTCGATCTTAAAGTGAACATTTTAGAAGTGGCTTCTTGGCGTGGTCTCTGTTTCCCAAAGTTTTCGTGCTTGATTTTAACCCGTTGCCTTTTAAATTAAACAACTCATGGCTTCATGACTTCCAAAGCATTTCCTGTCATCAACTTCAAAACGATAAGCTCAAAGACCTTTTTTACCGCAACACAAGACTTTTTACGACAAATTCATCAAACCTGCAACGTGCATGACTAGCTCAAATACTTCACAGAGAAATAATAATTTAGACTCATGATGCTAGACAAAAGAGGAGATTCCATAAAAAGGTTTTTGAAATAAAATTTTAACTCATTGATACCAAAATAGATACAAGAGCCGTTAACTCAAAAGACAAAGAAAAACATGTTCAAATATTGAAGAATAGCTATTTTAATTTAATTTATTTTAGAACGCCTTCTAATCTACGTCTATTCACACTACAAGAAATGTCAACAATAGCGGCGACACTATTAGCGGCGACGACTTCATTAGCGGCGACGACTTCATTAGCGGCGATGACTTCACCGCTATTGATCCTCGATCCGTTTGATGTTTATTCACTCAGATCTGGCCGTTGATAATGTTATAGATCTAACGGTCAGGGTTATATCGTACCATGACCAATAGCGGCGACATCATTAGCGGCGACAAGTCGCCGCTATTGGTAGCAGCATCTAACGAAACGTGATTTCCTCCACATTCCCTCTTTCCCTCCACACCACACCCACTGCACCATCCTTTCCCGCCAGTCACCATTCCGGCGACTACCACTCCGCGACCACCATTCCGCCAGTTAACCGTCGCCGCCTCTTTTGTCTACCTTTTGTTCAACACAAATTAGAAGGTACGTTTTTTTTGTTTAAACACAAATTTATTTTTGTTTATGTTAATATATGGTTGAAAGATGTTTAGATTTTTATTTTTAGTTGGTTGAATAAAATCTCGTAAAGAATTTGTGTAATTTTTAGGTTTTAATGAAAATTGTTCAAGATGGTGAATTAGTGAGATGGATTTAGGTATTTTGAGTTGATGTAGACTTCTTGTTTAAATGGATTTGATAAATAGATTTTGTTTAATTGGTTGATACATGTTTAGGAGTATTTGGGCATTTGATCTAGAGTTTTTGTTTAATTGGTTAAAAGATGTTTAGATGCTGATGTTTAGTTGGTTTAATAAAACTTGATAAAGCATTTGTGTAATTTTCAGGTTTTAATTATAACTTGTTCAAGATGGTGAATATTGAGATAACATAAAGCATTTGTGTTATTCCATTAATAGTTTTAGTAATTAGGTCTTAATTTAGGTACTTAATTGGTTGGAAATTAATTAGTAATTAGGTTTTACTTAGTTTATTTTTTACACTTTGACAAAAAGAACAAAAATATGTATGATGTTCTTCTTTCACCATAAGTCAATCTAACTCTAGTATATTCTTGTGATTCAAATTCTTTTAGAAATCATATACAAAAAGAAATTACTAAGAAACTAAAATGAAGTAATTTCTAATTATTATGTGTTATTAGCTTTTAGGTTTCGTAACTTCATTCTAATCACCATGAGCTTAGAAATACATTCTAAAATTGAATTGATTTAACTTTGTGTTGTATATCTTATAATTTTCAAGACATGATATCACTATGGATTGTTTTGATATACCTCATGGCTGATGTCATGAGTCATGGAGGTGATGGCGCGGGGGATCCACCACTTCCTCCATTTAGCGGTCCCGAAAGTCATGAGTTAGATGGTAATTGTTAGATAATTTATTTATTTACTATGTTTATTCATTTATTATTAAAGATATATTGTAACTTCAGAATTTTTATTGAAATTGCAGGAACGCCTTCGCGAAGAACAAGACGGAAGGCGAAGAACAAAAAGTTGCAGCAGGAGTTGGCCAAAAAAAGGCCCCTTTATCCCTCCCTTTTGATAGAGCTGCCACATATACCCCGGTCGGTAAACTTAATGATATGTTTGTTCGCGAGGTGGGGATATACATGGAGGCCAATTATCCTTTTAATGTACGATCTTATGATAATCTTTCCGATGCTCAAAAGAATGCTTTAAAAGAGCATATGGCAGTAACTCTTTATAAGTTCTATGTTTGTTATTCGTTTTTACTTAACTAACTTTTTTTGTTTAACTTAAATGCAGCGGCGCTTGGACTTTGATGAGATTTTACGAGATCGTGAATGCGCTCAGATAGAGGGTGGCATTCGTTCGATCTTTCTCAAGCGATTTAGAGATCTGAAAAATGTGGCAAAGCGACACTTTGAACGTGTTGGAGGATATGAAAATATAGAACAAGCAAGGGTCAACCCTCCAATGGGCATGAACCATGAAAATTGAAGGAAAACCGTTAAGTATTTCATGAGTGACGCATATAGAAATGCCTCAAATTAAAACAAAACAAATCGTCAACAACAAAATACACAAATCGTGACGGGACTGCTTCATATAGTAGTTATTATTACAAGAAAGTAATGCTTTAAATTTATATGTGTATGTATTATATATAAATTTTTTTAATATATATGTTAGGTCTAGATATCTTGTATAGGTTTAGATGATACATCAAACTCTTGTAATCACTCTTTGTAATTATAATTTTGATGATATAATATAATGCATTGAGTACATGATTAGTTTATGAATTGCATAATATATTGTATCTCATAATATATGTGTTGATTTATGTGTAATTGCAGGAAACATTAAATATAGTCAATTTGGAAAAATTGACTAAGTGTTAGAACAACTGCGGATAACAAATCACTCTTCCGTAGATGTTCTCAGTAATACAACTGAAGTGTACATCCGTAGATCTCCTGTGGAAGAACAACAACAGCTGAACAAGTCCAAAGATCAAGTGGAGCTGCTGAAGGAGAGCTTGCTGCTGAAGAACAAGAACTCCTGCGGAAGCACAATCACTGAAGAATAAGCACCGAAGACTAAGTGTTGCTAAGGAAGACAAATTTCTTGCGGAAGAATAAATACCTACGGAAGACTGTTTAACACTTGAATGATTCCGCATCATCAAGTAGTCAACAGAAAGTCAACAAGTCAACGTGGCAGATCAACAACATTAATGATAGCAGAAGACATTTAATTCAAGCAAAGATATTACATCACATCAACAATATTATTTGTGTTTATTTCATTGTAAATCACGAACTCCTATGCCGATAAATGTGACAAGGATTCGGATAGCTATAGGAAGTTAGCTTAATTATAGCAACATGATAGCGAAAGATTAGTAATGTTTTAGAAACAGAATAAGATCTCTATATAACAAGAGATCAAGAACATGTAAAAAAAAAGAACAGACGATCAAGCAACATTAGATCATATAACAATCACAACAATAGAATCAATAGCAGCAGAGGCATTATAATCGATTGATTATAATTATTGAGCAATCATGGTTTGATTATTATTATATTTTGATTATTATTTATACTGTTTGATCGATTTCAAGTGCATTAATCAATTAAACAGTAAGTACTGGTAATTCCGCGATCAATACTTGTTAAAATCAAATCTGATAATTCATTATCGATCCCTGGATTCTCACATAATATACATTTGATGATAAATAAAATAAGAGCAGACTTGAGGCATTTCGTAATGCTCATACAAGTAAGGATGGGACCTTTGATAGCGAGGTAGCAGTGCAAGAATATGTAAGTATTTCTATAAAGTATGGTTTTCAAATATATACATACATATATATATATATATATACATATATATATATATATGTATGTATGTATGTGCTGTAAATATGTTAAATTATTTTGTCAATTAATGCAGATGCGATTAAAAGAACGGTTTGATGAGCTAAGTCAATCCCAAAATGAAGAAGAAAGTGGTTCGTCAACACCGAATGAAGTCGATGTTTTCGAGTCAGTGTTAGGACAACGACGTGGACATATTAGAGGGATTGGGCGTAAACCGTCTTCATCTGCAGGATCGACTTTTTTTGTTCATAAGCAGGAACAAACACCCCAGTCCTTTACACAGGTAATTGTATTATAGTGGATTTAGATTATTTTGACTCTTTATAGGTAAAATAGATTTAAATTATCTAAGTTTTAATTTAAACGGATCAAAATGGGTCAAAATGAAGTTTGAACACTTGATATACTTAATAACGTTTTATTTTGAGTTTAAACAAGTCAAAATGACTTGAAGTTGGATTTGGTAATCTTATCATTATGGGTTTAGGTTATTTTAACTTTATATAGCTAAACTAGACTTAAGTTATCTAACTTTTAGTTTAAATGGGTTCAAACACACTTAATATACTTAAAGTTGATTGTGTTATGTTATAATATACATACTTTGTCAAAATACAACTTATAAAGTATATTTTGTTTTGTAGGCTCAAATTTCAAGTCTGTTTCAATATCTGAATTTTATGTCACAACTTACACAAATTATTGCTTCGCATAAGGCTTCAAATCAAGCCGACGAAGATGATTCAGACGAGGGAGATGAATAGCGTATCAAATGAATAGTTTAAGTTGTTTTAGAGTAGTTTTATGTTTAAGTTAAACAATATATTTAACCTACTTACAAAACGTTTATGTATATGTGAACATTGTATGTAAGTTATGAACACTAGTGTATTTTATGTTATTAGAAAATCCGGATTAAATGTATGATTAGTTAGTTTGTAAAACTGGAAAAATTAAAATACAAAAAAAATATTTTTTTAAAAAAAGTGAGCATTAGCGGCAACATGTCGCCACTAATGGTCTCCCAGATTTTTTTAATTAATATCTTAGCAGCGACAACTGGCGCTGCTAATACAACATTTTGCGGCGACATCATTAGCGGTGACTTATTAGCGGCCGTTTTTTTATTATTAGCGGCTAACTAATAGCGGCGACACATTAGCGGCGACCTGTCGCCGCTAATAGTAATAGGGCGACAAATGATATCATTAGCGGCGACAAATGTCGCCGCTAAAAATGATATCATTAGCGGCGACAAATGTCGCCGCTAATGGTCGAATTCTTTGTAGTGTCGGTATCTAAACATGTACCTTATAGGACTGCACCTTTCATCTCTTACATCGAGTGAAGACACCTTACTATCAGAATATTAAAGACTAAAATTAGGTGATTAAGGAAGCGAAAACTAAACATTCTCTCATGGCAGGATTGAAAAAAAGCTGAATCGCTCTCAATATGATAAATATTAAAGTCGTCAAAAATTGAACTCTTCGCATTAATGTAAAGCACCTGTGATAAAAAGTAATTGTATTCCTTTTTTTTATAAAAGAAATATAAATATAATATATGCTCACTATCTTTCTATAAGGAAATGAATTAGTACGCCCATTACATCTTAGTTAACTCTTAGTATAACCGACTACTTGGTAAGAGTAGGGTTATAATAAAAAATTTATTTAATCTAAAATAAAAATTGTTTTGAGATTAACATGTGTTATTTTATTGTTTTAAAAAGGATGACATTTTGATTATTGTGTCAAATACGTCGTGATAGTATACTTAATACTTCACGTCACTGTGCCAAACATCAATTCATTGTGTCAAATATTTTAAATCATTGTGTTTTATGTTTTAGATAATTTAGAGTTATTTTTATCAATGTGTTTTTCAATGCCATTATTTACCGATGTGTTTTTCAAAACTCATAATGTTCTGAATAATATAATGACAAACAACAAAATATAATGAGGTTTTTTATCATTGTATATTATATATTATATTATTGTGTTTTATAATTAAAAATATATAATGATATGATTTATCATTGTTTTTTTCAAATCTTATAGTATTCTGCATAACATAATAACAAGCAAAAAACACAATAAGTCATATTATTATTGTGTTTTATATATTATAAAACCTTGTTGTTATCTAATTATTTTGTTTAACAATTAGGAGTACACAATAAAATATCTATCATTATGTTTCTAAAACTTATAGTGTTGAGTATAATAAAATGATAAGCAAAAAACACAATAAGTCATTTTATCATTATGTTTTATATTTTATATTATTTGTGTTGTTTTTGTTATTGTTTTTAATGCAGATAAATTACTTGTTAATTGATCATTTGTTTTGTATACTAAAAATATACATCAATGTAGTTTTATCATTTTATTTTTTTTAGAATTCATCATTTTAGAAAAAACACAATATATTCAAAGAAAACAACAATTAACAATAGGACACAATTAACAGCAATAAAAATAAAATAACAAGCACTAAATCATATGAGCTTAAGAACGTAAAAAAATATTTTTTATATAATGATGTTGTACTTGTTTTATAGATAAAAAAAACACATGTTTTTATGGCATAATTTTTATAAAAAAGTAATGACGTACATTTAAAAAATATTAAAAATAGTCAACAAAATTGACAATGCCTATAAAGACCCATCAAAAAACTTTTTCTTTATAATTTGATCTCATCCATTGATTAAGAAAATTGATTGTTGAAATTAATTTTTACATCTTTTTATGTTTAAAAACTTTTTTTAATTGAACCCTTCCCAATTAATTAAACTACATAATAATACTTTAATCTATCCATTATAATAAAAAAAATTTACATGGACACTTGTTATAATTTTAGACCTACTAATTGTAATTTTCTCGTTACTCTCTTTTATTAAATCAATTTATTGCATCAAATATTTTAAATACAAATGATATTATTTAAGTCTTTTATAAATATAATTTCTAAAGAAAACGTTATAAAACAAACTTTTTTCTAGAACTTCAAGTTTTTTTTAATGCAAATTGTTTTAAAACCAATGTTTTTATAAAATAATTATTTTAGGAACCACAATATTAAAATTTTGAGTTATAATTTGGAAATTTTTGTAAACAACAATTTTTTATAAAACAATTTGTTTTGAAATAAAATGTTTACTTTAAGAAAAAACAAAAATGTTTTCAAAAAATGATCATTGTTTATTATTTATTGTCCTTACTCATCTCTAATTTCAATAAGAAGAAACAAAATTGTTTTCACAAAATGATAACATTATTTATTATTTAATTTTGATTATAACTTCTCTCAAAATATAGTTTTGCAATTAATAAATTTTCATTATTAACTATTTAATATTTTATTTATTCAACCAGTGCAATACATGTAATAATTTTTTACTAAGCATCAAACAATATTATTAACTCTATCCATCTAAAAAGAAGCTAGAAGGAGGAAAAATACAAAAATATCATGGGATTTTTTAGCCAATCCACCCAAACAATATTAACCTTGCGATTTTTATTAACGAGCCATAAAAAGATAGCTAACATCACTAAAATCTTTTCTTTTCTTGGTTTGTTGGTATTAAACATTTGAGCGTTCTGAAATCTCCAAAAGACCCGCCACGTAGTCATCATAACGACCACCACAAGTGCCTTTTTCAAGATAGAGACCGAAAGAGAATAAATCCAATCTACTACAGAAACGGGCAATAGGAACCGAGGGGAATGAAATATCAAGCCACTTGGAAATGAAAGACCAATCAGAATAGACGTCCACGCATGACACAAGAACATGGTTAACATCTTCAATGGCCAAATTACACCAGGACATGGTAAAGATGGAATATCTAACCCTTTTTAGCCAGATTATATCCAATGGGAATGCGGTCGAATAAGATACACCATGCTACTACTTTTACATTAATCAGGACGAACTGGTTCCATAGAGTGTGTCACGAACCCACAAGAAGGGTGTATATATCAATAGAATTTCGTATTATTTACACTAGAAACTCATCACTACTCCCATCCAAAAACCAAATATATTTATCTTCATTAATAGAAGATGAATGAGAGGACAAGGGAAATTAAAGAGATTAAAGCTGTGATTCTTTAATTCCCCATGAATGGGTCTTCGCCAACCCCACGCCAATCCCCGATTCGATAGTCGATTACAATAAAATAATCTTTATTCGTTTCAAGAGCATAGAGATTAGGGAATGTAGAGTTCAAAGAACACCCCCCAACCAAGCATCTTTCTAAGAGAAGGTAAAGGAACCATTTTCTACTATTTTCTTCAAACAAGAGTATGGAATAATGTCTTTATCATGAAAAATAGAATAAGACCTTGTTATGCAATGCCACACATTATTCCCATCACAAGGTTGAATAGCACTAGTAATACCCGAATCCCCAAACTCCCTTTTGATTTCGAAATTAGAACCAGGTCCCATCTAACCTAATGCATGTTACAACTATCACATCACGTCCCCAGAAAAATAAGCCCTTTCTCAAGATGATTTTTAACTTGAGAATGCATGAGAAATAAGGAAATGTAATGGGCCCATAACTTAAGAAAAATGCATTAATCGATAATTGTTTTCCATCCTTATCTACTTATATTAGATCCCACCAAAAGGCCCCAATAAATAAATGGAAGTTTAGCCAACTTACAACCGACCATCAAAACCCACTGATCAACCTTGCTTTGCTCAACTTTTACCCCTAAAAGACTAGGCTTTGAAGATTAATTTTCAACCTTATAGGTGGAGTTAAACCGCTTGTTTGATCGGATCTGAGGTTTGGATATCAAGAAGGTAAATCTTTTGCACAGGTGTTAAAGGGTTCATCAAAGGTAGATATAGGGGAAGCGATTTCTATGAGTAGGCAGATATTATTTTCTAGTAATGATGTTAGGTGTTAGAGGATGAAGAGAGCATGGTAGTTAGACGTGTGCATGATATACAATGCATAACCTGCTCTTTTTCACACACCAATTGATAACGAAATCATCGAGACGGACGGATGTGAATAAAGTGCTTATATCATATGGTATTAAATGTAAATTTCATTCATAATAACTAATTAATCATTTTACTAAAATCAAACATGAATCAAATAAAACAAAACAAATGTCTTTTATTAATCTAGGTCTAGAATCCTAGATGTAAATGTAGGGATTGAACCTAAAGGCTCGGATAATCAAAAAGAAGATTTTGAAGTTCATAGTCGCGAGAACTTTGATCCGCGCAAAATGTTAGTTCTCGCGCGAGTCCGTTTGGTTTAGTATATATATGTTTCTTAGTTCATTTTGTTTAGTATCCTGAAATTTCACACTTATATAATCTACATTTTAGAAAGCAATATACAGTGAATTATATATACATTGCTTGTTCTTGTTCATCTTCTTGTTCTAATTGTTTATCCGTGAGTGATTTCATTCCGTGTTTCATTCACAAGATCGATCTACAAATTAACGATCTTCACAATTGGTATCAGAGCCATGTGTGCTTTAGATCGAAGAGTTTTTGAGATACAAAATTGGTTTCTACATGAAGATTGACATGGTTTGATTGTTGTTATGCTGATTTTGGATGTGTTTAAGATCAGCGACTTGTTAAACAAGCTTATTTGATAATATTAAGACATTTTCATGGTTAAAATGGCTTTAAATGACTTAATTAGTGGCAATTAGGATTAAGCTTGAACTAAATTCATTAATTTGAAGCTCAATTATCAATTTTCAACAAATTGGTGAATAGTTTGAAGTGGAAAATATCAGAATTGCATTGAAGAAAATCTACGAAAACTTTTGTTTGCACGTGAAAACTTGGTTATTCTCGCGAAAGGTTCTATAATTCCCAATAGTTTGTTACAAAAAGATTCTTTTCACGTGAAAAGTTGAACTTGTTGCAAAATTCTATTATAGAATTCATCGCGCCAAGAGTTAAAAGTTGTCGCACGAGAAGTCAATTTTTCCATGAAATTGTGAAGTTTGAAATCTGATTTTCAAAATGGCAAATTTGAAGAATCTCACTGTTACTTTGAGTCTAGAAAACGAGATTGGAACAAGCACTAAGCCACCAAGACTTTTAAGTGAGGGTGATTATCCTGATTGGGTGTATCGGTTTGAGAATCATGTCATTTATACTGAACCAAGGATGTTACGGTAAATCAAGTATGGACCCTACATTCCTATGTATAAAAATGAAAAAGGTGAAATGGTTCAAAAACCAGAGCATTTATAGGATGAGGATGACATGAAGAAGGTGGAACTCGATGATAAAGCTTATATAGCTATAACTATGGCTTTGACAACAGAGATTGCACAAAAATTCAAAGAATTCAGAGGTGCCAAAGTATTATGGGATGCCATAGAGACATAAATCATAGGAAACAAGGATATGAGAGAAAGTAGAATTGATATGATGAACCAAGAATTCAACATGTTTAATCATGTGCTAGGAGAGACTTTTGTAACTGTAGGGATTGAACCTAGAGGCTAGGAAAATAAAATCAAGATGATAAAGATCAAGTCACTAAAGAACCAAAAGTCACGGCGCGAGAAGTTGTATCCTGCGCGAGAACTTGGAAGTCGTGCGAGAACGATGCGATAACTTCCTACTTTAGTATAAATAGTTGTTAGTTAATGTAATTTAGTGAGCTTTTGTCATTTTCCTGATTTTTCATGTATTTGTAATCTTTTAAATCAGAGAGCAATACTAATTGTAGTATATTTACACTCCATCTTATTCTAATTCTATCTTCTTATCGTGATGATTACATTTCGCGTTCTTGTCATGAGATCGATCTGATTGTTAAGTGTTGATCCTTACAGAAACACAGATGTCTAGATTTGGGAAGCTGATAATAAAGATGAAGAGTGCTGGTATCTTCTTGGAAAACATAGCTGTCAACAAGAAGCTATTGAACTCATTACCATACAGTTGGAATAACAATTATACATCCATTAAAAAGACCAAAGACCTGTTCACTTTATCTATTAGTGATCTGATTTCGACCATTAAATCATATGAGATGGATGATAAGCAAAGAGCTGCTAATCATCTAAACTTAATGGGAGCTAAAGCAACCGCTTTATATGAAAAAAATGTCTAGCAATCCAAATTACTATATGAGTTACACACAAATATGTTAGAAATATTAGTTTGGAAGCCTGATTGTTTCTTCTAGACAAGAAACATCGGTCCCTTATTTCCAAGTTGCTAATCCCAATCAATTTTCTCCCATGAAATCTCAACATATGTCATCTTAACCTCAAGCCCATACATACTTATCCATTGAGCCTCCACCTAAGGTTCAACAAGCATTTGTTGCTACCTCCAACACATCAAAACAAACTATTCAGATTGCAGAAGTGCATCTTGCCTTGTTCAATACTTTCATGTCCAGCTATGCAGCTTTTATGGCAGGAAGATTAAGTGTACCAAACATTCTAGTTGATGATTTGCAGTAGTTTAACCCTAATGATGTAGAAGAAAATGATATCTGCAGGATCGATGTTGGTTTCACAACACAAGTTTATCTCACAAGCTCACTTAATCTCACTTGGTTTGATGAAGCAGAATCTCTAACTAAGTTCACAAGTAATATAATAAGTTAATGAAAACAAATGAACACAAGAATAGTTTTTCAAGATACTTGTATATATTACTTCTCAACTCAATATTACAAGACTCTTACAAGCATGGTTACAAAGTTATAATGAGAAACTATATATACTACTATCTACAGCTGGTTATGTGACATCAAGTAATTTTCCGTTACCAAACTCCGTTAGTTTCGTTAAGTCTTGCATACACGTGTCGTTAGCACACACTAGTTGTCGTTGAACGTTGGAGACTTAATAATAATTAATAATGTCAAACACTAAATCATACTAAAAATATACATCAATGTAGTTTTATCATTTTATTTTTTTTAGAATTCATCATTTTAGAAAAAACACAATATATTCAAAGAAAACAACAATTAACAATAGGACACAATTAACAGCAATAAAAATAAAATAACAAGCACTAAATCATATGAGCTTAAGAACGTAAAAAAATATTTTTTTATAATGATGTTGTACTTGTTTTATAGATAAAAAAAACACATGTTTTTATGGCATAATTTTTATAAAAATGTAATGACGTACATTTAAAAAATATTAAAAATAGTCAACAAAAGTGACAATGCCTATAAAGACCCATCAAAAAACTTTTTCTTTATAATTTGATCTCATCCATTGATTAAGAAAATTGATTGTTGAAATTAATTTTTACATCTTTTTATGTTTAAAAACTTTTTTTAATTGAACCCTTCCCAATTAATTAAACTACATAATAATACTTTAATCTATCCATTATAATAAAAAAAAATTTACATGGACACTTGTTATAATTTTAGACCTACTAATTGTAATTTTCTCGTTACTCTCTTTTATTAAATCAATTTATTGCATCAAATATTTTAAATACAAATGATATTATTTAAGTCTTTTAAAAATATAATTTCTAAAGAAAACGTTATAAAACAAACTTTTTTCTAGAACATCAAGTTTTTTTTAATGCAAATTGTTTTAAAACCAATGTTTTTATAAAATAATTATTTTAGGAACCACAATATTAAAATTTTGAGTTATAATTAGGAAATTTTCGTAAACAACAATTTTTTATAAAACAATTTGTTTTGAAATAAAATGTTTACTTTAAGAAAAAACAAAAATGTTTTCAAAAAATGATCATTGTTTATTATTTATTGTCTTTACTCATCTCTAATTTCAATAAGAAGAAACAAAATTGTTTTCACAAAATGATAACATTATTTATTATTTAATTTTGATTATAACTTCTCTCAAAATATAGTTTTGCAATTAATAAATTTTCATTATTAACTATTTAATATTTTATTTATTCAACCTGTGCAATACATGTAATAATTTTTTACTAAGCATCAAACAATATTATTAACTCTATCCATCTAAAAAGAAGCTAGAAGGAGGAAAAATACAAAAATATCATGGGATTTTTTAGCCAATCCACCCAAACAATATTAACCTTGCGATTTTTATTAACGAGCCATAAAAAGATAGCTAACATCATCTAAAATCTTTTCTTTTCTTGGTTTGTTGGTATTAAACATTTGAGCGTTCTGAAATCTCCAAAAGACCCGCCACGTAGTCATCGTAACGACCACCACAAGTGCCTTTTTCAAGATAGAGACCGAAAGAGAATAAATCCAATCTACTACAGAAACGGGCAATAGGAACCGAGGGGAATGAAATATCAAGCCACTTGGAAATGAAAGACCAATCAGAATAGACGTCCACGCATGACATGGTTAACATCTTCAATGGCCAAATTACACCAGGACATGATAAAGATGGAATATCTAACCCTTTTTAGCCAGATTATATCCAATGGGAATGCGGTCGAATAAGATACACCATGCTACTACTTTTACATTAATCAGGACGAACTGGTTCCATAGAGTGTGTCACGAACCCACAAGAAAGGTGTATATATCAATAGCATTTCGTATTATTTACACTAAAAACTCATCACTACTCCCATCCAAAAACCAAATCTATTTATCTTCATTAATAGAAGATGAATGAGAGGACAAGGGAAATTAAAGAGACTAAACCTGTGATTCTTTAATTTCCCCATGAACGGGTCTTCACCAACCCCACGCCAATCCCCGATTCGATAGTCGATTACCATAAAATAATCTTTATTCGTTTCAAGAGCATAGAGATTAGGGAACGTAGAGTTCAAAGAACACCCCCAACCAAGCATCTTTCTAAGAGAAGGTAAAAGAACCATTTTCTGCTATTTTCTTCAAACAAGAGTCTGGAATAATGTCTTTATCATGAAAAATAGAATAAGACCTTGTTATGCAACGCCACACATTATTCCCATCACAAGGTTGAATAGCGCTAGTAATACCCGAATCCCCAAACTCCCTTTTGATTTCGAAATTAGAACCAGGTCCCATCTAACCTAATGCATGTTACAACTATCACATCACGTCCCCAGAAAAATAAGCCCTTTCTCAAGATGATTTTTAACTTGAGAAGGCATGAGAAATAAGGAAATGTAATGGGCCCAGAACTTAAGAAAAATGCATTGATCGATAATTGTTTTCCATCCTTATCTACTTATATTAGGGAAGTTTAGCCAACTTACAACCGACCATCAAAGCCCATTGATCAACCTTGCTTTGCTCAACTCTTACCCCTAAAAGACTAGGCTTTGAAGATTAATTTTCAACCTTATAGGTGGAGTTAAACCGCTTGTTTGATCGGATCTGAGGTTTGGATATCAAGAAGGTAAATCTTTTGCACAGGTGTTAAAGGGTTCATCAAAGGTAGATATAGGGGAAGCGATTTCTATGAGTAGGCAGAGATTATTTTCTAGTAATGATGTTAGGTTTTAGAGGATGAAGAGAGCATGGTAATTAGACGTGTGCATGATATACAATGCATAACCTGCTCTTTTTCACAAACCAATTGATGACGAAATCATCGAGACGGACGGATGTGAATAAAGTGCTTATAGCACATGGTATTAAATGTAAATTTCATTCATAATAACTAATTAATCATTTTACTAAAATCAAACATGAATCAAATAAAACATAACAAATGTCATTTATTAATCTAGGTCTACAATCCTAGATGTAAATGTAAGGATTGAACCTAAAGGCTCGGATGATCCGCGCAAAATGTTAGTTCTCGCGCGAGTCCTTTTGGTTTAGTATATATATGTTTCTTAGTTCATTTTGTTTAGTATCCTGAAATTTCACACTTATATAATCTATATTTTTGAAAGCAATATACAATGAATTATATATACATTGCTTGTTCTTGTTCATCTTCTTGTTCTAATTGTTTATCCTTGAGTGATTTCATTCCGTGTTTCATTCACAAGATCGATCTACAAATTAACGATCTTCACAATTGGTATCAGAGCCATGTGTGCTCTAGATCGAAGAGTTTTTGAGACACAAAATTGGTTTCTACATGAAGATTGACATGGTTTGATTGTTGTTATGCTGATTTTGATGTATTTAAGATCAGAGACTTGTTAAACAAGCTTATTTGATAATATTAAGACATTTTCATGGTTAAAATGGCTTTAAATGACTTAATTAGTGGCAATTAGGATTAAGCTTGAACTAAATTCATTAATTTGAAGCTAAATTATCAATTTTCAACAAATTGGTGAATAGTTTGAAGTGGAAAATATCAGAATTGCATTGAAGAAAATCTACGAAAACTTTTGTTTGCACGTGAAAACTCGGTTTTACAGAATTCATCGCGCAAAGAGTTAAAAGTTGTCGCGCGAGAAGTCAATTTTTCCATGAAATTTTGTGAAGTTTGAAATCTGATTTTCAAAATGGCAAATTTGAAGAATCTCACTGCTACTTTGAGTCTAGAAAACGAGATTGGAACTAGCACTAAGCCACCAAGACTTTTAAGTGAGGATGATTATCCTGATTGGGATCGGTTTGAGAATCATGTCATTTATACTGAACCAAGAATGTTATGGTCAATCAAGTATGGACCCTACATTCCTATGTATAAAAATGAAAAAAGGTGAAATGGTTTAAAAACCGGAGCATTTATAGGATGAGGAGGACATGAAAAAGGTGGAACTCGATGATAAAGCTTATATAGATATAACTATGGCTTTGACAAAAGAGATTGCACAAAAATTCAAAGAATTCAGAGGTGCCAAAGTATTGTGGGATGCCATAGAGACACAAATCATAGGAAACAAGGATATGAGAGAAAGTAGAATTGATATGATGAACCAAGAATTCAACACGTTTAATCATGTGCTAGGAGAGACTTTGGTAACTGTAGGGATTGAACCTAGAGGCTAGGAAAATCAAATCAAGATGATAAAGATCAAGTCACGCAGGAACCAAAAGTCACCGCCCGAGAAGTTGTATCCCGCGCGAGAACTTGGAAGTCGCGTGAGAACGATGCGATAACTTCCTAGTTTAGTATAAATAGTTGTTAGTTAATGTAATTTAGTGAGCTTTTGTCATTTTTCTGATTTTGCATGTATTTGTAATCTTTTAAATCAGAGAGCAATACTAATTGAAGTATATTTACACTTCATCTTATTCTAATTCTATCTTCTTATCGTGATAATTATATTTCGCGTTCTTGTCATGAGATCTATCTGATTGTTAAGTGTTGATCCTTACAGAAACACAGATGTCTAGATTTAGGAAGCTGATAATGAAGATGAAGAGTGCTAGTATCTTCTTGGAAAACATAGATGTCAACAAGAAGCTATTGAACTCATTACTATACAGTTGGAATAACAATTATACATCCATTAAAAAGACCAAAGACTGTTCACTTTATCTATTAGTGATCTGATTTCGACCATTAAATCCTATGAGATGGATGATAAGCAAAGAGCTGCTAATCATCTAAACTTAATGGGAGCTAAAGCAACCGCTTTATATGAAAAAAATGTCTAGCAATCCAAATTACTATATGAGTTACACACAAATATGTTAGAAATAACAGTTTGGAAGCCTGTTTGTTTCTTCTAGCCAAGAAACATCAGTCCCTTATTTCCAAGTTGCTAATCCCAATCAATTTTCTCCCATGAAATCTCAACATATGTCATCTTAACCTCAAGCCCATACATACTTATCCATTCAGCCTCTACCTCAGGTTCAACAAGCATTTGTTGCTACCTCCAACACATCAAATCAAACCATTCAGATTGCATAGGAACATCTTGCCTTGTTCAATACTTTCATGTCCAGCTATGAAGCTTTCATGGAAGGAAGATTAAGTGTACCAAACATTCTAGTTGATGATTTGCAGTAGTTTAACCCTAATGATATAGAAGTGAATGATATTTGCAGGATCGATGTTGGTTTCACAACATAAGTTTATCTCACAAGCTCACTTAATCTCATTTGGTTTGATGAAACAAAATCTCTAACTAAGTTCACAAGTAATATAATAAGTTAATGAAAACAGATGAACACAAGAATAGTTTTTCAAGATACTTGTATATATTACTTCTTAACTCAATATTACAAGACTCTTACAAGCATGGTTACAAAGTTATAATAAGAAGCTTTATATACTACTATCTACAGCCGGTTATACTTGGATAACTAGTTGGAATCTATAATTAAACAAATACTACATTGCTAGAAGTAAAGTATCTAAGATAAAATACTATCCTAGATTAGGTAGTCATGACAGGTCCATGACTTACATTTTGTCACCAACTAAAAGTAGTAACTATACTAAGTGATAATGGGTGAATAGTGGATTAAAGTATGGTCAACTACATGGGTAGAGGAAAGCACCATGCAGTATATCAGAGGTTGCAGCGGATGTCAGACAGACCATACTTATGTCCACTGGTTCATAGTTGGTTCTTCCGAAGCTAAATGGCTTCGGAAGAGTAGGTTCTTCCGAGGCCATTTATACTTCGAAAGAATCAACTCTTCCGAGTCTTCTGCAAGTCTTCAGGACTTTATTGTTTGGAAGAGTTTGTCTTTAGGATCTTCTAAGTTGTATACTTCGAAAGGAGAACTACTTAGTCTCAGAAGACTGAGTTCTCACTTCAGAAGTTCTTCAACCTTGAGCTTCGGAAGATCTTTGACTTGTCTTTGGAAGACCAGCTTTGTCTTAGGAAGACCACTTCAATTGTACATTAAAATCTTCTAAGTGTTGTTTTGGTTGAGCCAGGCTCATACAATCCAACAAACTCCCCCTAGGCTGATGCTACCAAAACTTTACTTCTTTCTATTCCTCAATGTCTTCAACACCAGGGAGAGCAGATATTTGTTTATCTCTTTGTTCTTCCCTGATGCAGTGGTGAGGAGCTTGTAAAAATCATTCGTAGATAATAGATCCAATCTGTTGCTCTGGATGATGTGTACCCTTTGCAGCATCCCTCTGAAGAGAGTTAGTTGATGGGAATTATAGTCATATTCCCATCTAACTAAAGGATCCGAAGTTGGACCTTCAACTATCTACAGGAATGTTCTTCCTTTTATGGCTGCACCTTCTTCTTCTTCCTTTGCTCTCTTTTTCAACTCTTCTTCAGTCTTGGCTTTCTTCATAAGCTCTTTAACATGAAGACTGCTCAGATGATTCCTGATGTGAGCAGCTATCTGAGAGTTAAAGGGATTAGAGAATGGTCTCCCTGCTAACTTAGCAATGTCATACCTACTGGAGTGTTGCAGAGCAGATGTATCAAGTCTGTTCACTTGACCATTCTCTCTTTCCATTGCAAAGCTATGTGTAGCTTCAACGAACCTCCACTGGAAAATTTGGCTTGTAGGATTGAGAGGATTGGTTGGTAGCTTGTCCCCTTTTCTTATGTCCAGTAGAGTCACCAGTCTCCTTCTCAACTTCTTATCTTATTCATTAAGTACGTCTGAGTTGGTTGCAAGAAGTTAGAGAGCTTGGTCTAGTGTTCCCTTGGTAGATCAAGGAATGCATCTTTTATGAGGGAACAGGAAGAGCGCCATCAATATATTTCAGCTTTATGGACTCTTCCTCGCAAGAGATGTCGCTCAGGGTTGTGCAGTTGATGAGCTTCCTTTTGATCTCCTTGAACTCTTCTAAGGTCAAGGGTTTAGTTGGTTCAGAAGATGGTTTGGGTATGGGTTTGGGGTTATGTTTTGGGTTTAAGGATAGGCGGTGGTGGAGGTTGTTGAGAGGCAGTGGGTGAAGGTGTAGGTATGGCTGATAGTATGGGTTCTAGGGTGTAAGGTTCAGTGGTTGGCTTAGTTTAATGGGGAGGGGAATAGGTGTAGGCATAGGTTGTGGTTTGGGTGCTGGTTTGGGTTTGGGAGTTGGTTTGGGTGCCATCCTCTGAACACTTTGCCTTTGGAGTACCTCCTGCCTTCTTCCTAAGCGAATGTCAGCCTTGATGTCGCTGACATGTCATTGTAGGGTCTTTAGGGACATAGGACCCACGTGCCTGCCATTGAATCCATGGGCTTTAAGGTAGATTTTCATCTAGTCCTTATCACCTTCACTCTTGGTAGCTGCAAGCTTTGCCTCTTCCTCCATCTTCTTCCTCTCCTTCGGCTTCTCCCTGGCAGCCTTCTTCCTTTCTTTGTTGATTTGATCTTGCTCTTTGTGAAAAAGGAACAAGATCGTATCATAATCATAAGGTACTAGCTCCTTCTGAGAGTAGCCTCTAGTATAGAGAAAGGCTATTCTCTCCATCCTCTCCTTCTACATTGCCTCCTCTTTCTTTCTCCTCTCTTCATCCTCTATGGCCAACCTTGCTACTTCCTCCTTTTCTTTTTGCAGCAAGATTGCCTTCTCCAACTTTACAAGCTCATTAAGTAGGAGTAGAACGATATCTTCATTGTTTACTCCCAGGCTGATGAGCCTGTCTATGACCTCCACTCTCTTCTGGTTGTTGTTACTCTCTTGGGCGGCTGCTGCTACTTTGCTGCTTGCAGCCTGCAACTTCCCAGTATCAATTCTTCCTTTCTTTTTCAGTTTCTACAGCCTTTCTTCCTCTAGAAGCTCTTCAGTAGTGAGCTTCCTCTTCCTTTTAGGATCAGAGAAAGATTCAGCCTTTGGAGACTCAGGCTTAGAGGTTTCAGGTTGGGGAGAGGGGGTTTGAACTTATAGTGATTGGGAGATGGGAGTTTTATGGAAGTCCTCACTATTAACCTCAGAGGTCAGGTCAAGAATGGCCTCTATGATGAACAGGTCATCGGACAAGGAAGATAGTTCAATTATTCCTGCGGCAGCTTGGATTTCTGCTTCAGAAGTAATTGGAACTGCACTATCTATCCTTTCTAAGTTGGTTGCTGGGCTAACAGTCTGTATTTCCCCTTCGAAGTTAATCTCAGGTTTAATAGAGAGCTTAGGTTGACTAACTTCCACCTCAGAGGTAGGTGGGGCACTCAACCTTTGTTGCTCTTCAGCTCTAAAATAGGCTATGGCAACATCAGGGAGGGTTGTTCAAAGGAGGAGCTTATCAGAAATTTGGTTAAGAATCTGTTAAAGTCAATAAGCATCCTTGGGTCTACTTGAATGGTAATAGGAGGTGGTTGAGGAAAGATGGTTGCAGGATGTTGCTGTGTGGGATAGAAAGAAGAGATGGCATCAAGGGAAGTAAAGATGGCATGAAGGGGGAGTTTTTGAACCCTCAGCAACATGTAAAGCATTGCTAACAGAAAGGTTTGAGGGTCTGTTCATTTGATGGCCTTTTTAGTTTCCATCTCCATACGGTATCCATCAAGGATTCCATATAGTTCAGTCATGGTGTGAGTGTTGAGATTATCACTTCTCTTGATTGAGACACAGTAGAAAGTCCACTCATGAGGAAGTGTACTCATGAATTTTCTCACTATGTCTCCCTTCTCAAAAACCACTCCCATAGACTGAAGAGAGGTGATCAAGTCCATGTACATGAAGTATTATTAGCTCAAGGTCTCACCAACAATGTATGTGAAGTTCTCAAACTTCTGCTTCAGCATATCTTTCTTGGTCTTCTTGGATTCAGTTGAACCAAAGTACATCAGCTTCAAAACATCAAATAGTTCTTTGGCTGTCTCGTATTACTGTAAGCCTACCATTATGGAGTTTGGTATAGCAGTAAGCAACATAGTCATGGCTTTGCATTTAATGTCCATCTTCTTGAAGTCTTCATTAGATTAGTCTTCAACAGCTTTCTCAATCATGGCACCGTTACCAGCTGGGGATTCCACCTTTGGTTAGTAAGGACCATGAGTGACTGATCTCCACATGTGGCTGTCTTGATACTTTATAAAGCCTTCAATACGTTTGCACCAGGTTCCAAAATCATCAGGGGTGATGAGAGGAGCCTTGGTCATGGTTCACATCTCAGACTCAGAAAATTTTTGGTTAAGAGACATTTGAGTGAAGTGAGTAAGTGTGAAGAAACAAGCATGATTTAGGATGGTTAGATCTCACAATCAAGACCCTAAAAAGCTCAGATACCAATTGCAGGATTATAACACCTAAAAAATTTAAAGAAAAGAAAAGTAAAGAAGAAAAGATAAAAGTCCAAAAGCAAGGGGTTAAAAGTGTGCAAGAGTCAAACTTTCCTATAATTGGTGTCAAAATGTGGTAAGGCCGCCCATAACCCTCTCTCTCATGCACAATTCAGCTAAAGGCTGGGAAAAAAGAACCCCCATCAGGTTTTAGAGAGAGAAAGCTCAAGTTCTTCGAAAAGGTGAGATTTCCAGAAGTTTGCTTCTCGATTTTCTGCTGGGTTCGAGCTCATGAACCTATTTTTATGTGCTTTATTGTGTTGGTTGTTTGTTTTATGTGTTTAGGTGCTAGTTATACTTGTTAGCTCTCGGGTTTGTGGTGTTTCACTCGAAAGCTGCTAAGAGGTGAGTTCTAGATCCCTACTTTTACTTGTTTTATATATGTTTGGGGCTGATGTGCATATTACAAGTGTTTATAATAAACAAAACCATTATTTTGTTTCATAAAGAAACCGACAGTTCATAAAAGATGTTGCTTCAAGCGTATTATATGTTTGTGTGATGTTTCTTATGTTTTGAAGATGTAAATTGTTAGATCTAAGCTAAGAAGATGATTAACAAGGGCATTAGGGAAGTAGAAATTATGTAAGTTAAGCTCTAAGTAAATTAGTTGTCCGCTGTGGATGTTGGTTATCCGCTGTGGACACTTTGGCATGAATAAGTTGTCCACTGTGGATGTTGGTCATCCGCTGTGGACACTATAGTATGACTGTGTGTCTACTGTGGATGCTGGTCATCCACTGTGGACACTGTCCGCTGTGAACACTTAGAAAGATTTTTCGTCCGATGTGGACTTGTACGTCCGCTGTGGACTTTTTTCATCCGCTGTACACTTTTTTTAGTTATCCGCTGTAGATGTTATTCATCCGCATTGAACTATGGCCGTCCGCATTGGACTATGTTCATCCGCTGTGGACCTTGGCTGTCCGCTGTAGACTTCGGCTGTCCGCTGTGGACCCTGGTTGTCCACGGTAGACTTAGGCTGTCCACTATGGATACTTAGTACTTTAAGCCAACCACTGTATATGCTACTCATGCGCTGTGAACACTTAGAATTATTCTGAAATTTTGGGAATAGAATCTAAGTGTTAAGTATTGATGAATAAGGAAAGATTATGCTTGTTTAATGTTTTTAATGTTTGATTCTCTTCTTATGGCATGCTGTTATGGATAATATTTATTATTCTTCATGTTATATGATTATAAGGTGGTGAATATTTTAAAAGTATTATTCCTAACCAAGTGGACACAAAGAAATAAAAGAAGACAGTGGAACTTAATGAATGTTACCCCCGGGCCCTTATAAACAATGGAAAGCCTTGTAAGCACAATGGAATGAGGTGCACGACCTTACTGTCGTTAGCTCAACTGATGTGTGACTGATTCAGGATGCACATCTGGGGTCTAATCCTGGGGATTGACCAAACTAATAGGACCCGTATTCATGAGCAGGCTTCGTGCCTAGCAGTGTGGGTCAACTGTCGAATGGGTTAGCTACCAAAAATTGTTTGCCGACAGGGGTTCGACATCTGTTACCAACCAACAATGTAGGCTCTTGCTTTGTGCAATCCTAGTTAATGAAAGTGAAAGATAATGAAAGAAGGAAGATAAAGAATCTCTTAATGATGAATTATGTATGATGATGAATGATCTTCATGTGATGGTTACCAAATTATATTTTCCATATTATTAAACTAGGACTCACTGAGCAACGCTGACTTTTTATATGCATATCAGTTGGCAGGTAAGGATGTTGTTGAGGATGGCACGAGGCTGAAGCTACTTGGTGAATAAAGACTGGCATCTATTTATGCAATTATGATATTTTTTTCTTGTAATGCAACCAAATATTCTTTTGTAACTCTAAACAGCGATGTATTATTTGGCAAAAGTAATCATTAATGCAAGAAAGGGTTTTTGGTTAAATTATTCTGCTACGATTGTTTTCTTATAATAATGTGATTTAAGGTGGTTTTGATAATGAATGATGCTATGAATGACCAACTATGGGGTTCCCAGGAACGGTGCCTTACTAGTTGGTATCAGAGCCAAAGTTTAAGAGAATTGGGTAAATCATTTTTCAAAACCTAAACTTAAACTGAGAATGGGACCAAATGGAAGGATGCCAACCCAAGTAGCAACGTTGTGACATCCGGTAATTTTCCGTTACCAAACTCCGTTAGTTTCCGTTAAGTCTTGCATACACGTGTCGGGAGCACACACTGGTTGTCGTTGAACGTTGGTGACTTAACAATAATCAGTAATGTTAAATTGATGATAATTAAGTTAACAATGTGATTATTAAGTTATGCTTATGTGATTTGAATGTTAACTGTAATGTTATCGCGTAACGTGAAAACGTGCATATTTATTCGTGTGTTTTGTGATAAATGGGAATTATGCATGATTGTTATTTGTGATTAATAATAATTGTGTTTAGTAGTTAAAAACTATTTAAAATCTATTCAAAAAGCTTAATTTTTATAAAATACAAATTATAAGGGTTAAAAGGGTAATTATGGATTATTTAATAAAATAAAAATCAAAAACCAAACCCTAAGTACCCTCTTCGGCCGCGACTTCACCTTCAAACACACACACTTCGATCATCGACCAAGAACAAGCAAATACCACGATTTGGGTTCGGATTCAAGCAATACATCAAGTTAGAAGCATCAAAGTTCCATTCTTTCTTCGAATCTAAGGGTAATTTCGTGTTCTTTGGATGTTTGTAGTTAGCCGAGGGTTTGGGGATCGAAATCTTCAATTGATGGTCGAATGATGCCTAATGGTTGATGTTAATGTGTTTGTTAGATAGATTACATGTTAATTAACGTCAAGTATGCAATAAAGGTTGGATTTTTACAAGTTTTATGGGATTTACATTAAGGCCGAAACCCTAGTTCGAATATTGCAATTGAAAGTCGATTTTTGGTTGTTTGTTGATGTTATTATGTTAGTTAGGTTAGATTGATGCTAGTTAACGTCGATTATGCAAGAAAGCTATGATTTTGGTACATTGTTCATAGGTTACTAATAATAGTAACTTTATTTTGCATGAATTGATGATTGGTTGATGTATGAATGTTATGGATGTGTTTGTGATGATGATTAGATGCTAGATGGTTGATATGAATGTTAGGAATTCAAGAATGCATGTTGTAGTTCATACCTTACTAAAGATAGTAACTTTTGGGTATGAAAGTTGATGAATCATGATGATTAGGTGTTGTTGATCATGTTTAGATGTTGTCATGGACTTGAATTGGTATATAATTGATGAATTCATGAATGTAGTGTGAGTTTGATGAATTTGGGATGAACTTTCCCAAAAGGGAAACTTTAATTGTGCAAATCCTTGAATTGGATGATTTGAGCATGTTTGGGATATTAGGATCATGCTAGTGTGTTCATGGATGGGTTCTAAGGTGACTAAATGTGTTGTTTATGTTGTATGAATGTTGATTTGGGTTGTTATCTGTTTTGGCCTGTTGTGATTTGCATGATTTGTATGATATCTAGTTATATGATGATCTAGGTAGTACATGTGGTGGTGATGTGCTATATGTAATCAAGTTGTATGTTGATCATGTATGATATGCTGTTGTGTTAGTTTAACGAATTATCACCTATAATGTCACCAACGGGTCCAACGGGTCAACTGGGTCAAATGTGTCTTGTATTCTTAAACCTTGAGTTCCTTGGTTTGTAGAGCACTTAGGGTTTCGTGTTGTTTTTGTGCACACGTACTTATGTACTCTTGTATTCTAGGTGACCTTTGAAGGTTGTCTTTCCTTCTTTCTTTCAAGTTAAACTCTAAGTTAATTCTTGCGCATACCAGGTGAGTTCTTGCCCCACTCTTTTTACATAAATCTCTTTTGGGGGAGATGGCATACTGTTTACAAACGCTTTATTTATGAGTGTGTATAATATTGATATAGTGTTGTTTACCATGGAAAGTCCTCACACTTTCGGATTGTTAATATTGACTAGCGGGGAAATTTTGGGTAGTACTACTGGGTCTGACGAGCCCCACCTGTGCGACTCGAGGTCAAACGGGTGCAATTTTGTCCTATCACATATTCGTCACGACCTGGTAAGTCGTGACGGGAGGCAACAAACGTATCACAGTCAGCTTCAATCGCGAGATCACTATGATTAATATTTTTATGTTAATAGACTAGCTATCTATTGCAATACACTACTTATGCTCTGAAAACTATTGATTGGTTTATATTTTAACGCAAACTCTTGAACTCACCAACCATGTGTTGACTTGTTTAGTATGCTATTCTCAGGTTAAGGTTGCCAGTTGCCTAGGAGCACGCACGTCAGCATTGTTGAGTTGTCTACATTTGCATTGTTTACAAATTGGGATTATTTTCATTTTATACATTTGTGTTTGGGGCGCGTTTGTTTTGCGCATTCTCGTTACATATTACTTGTTTTGGGTTTTCCAGTTTTAAAAACGCTTCCGCAGTATTTTAAACGTTAACTCTGGTTTTGTTTATTTATCATATAGAGTCGTTCTTGGTAACTAATGACTGAGATCCTGGTATGTCACGCGCCTCGCGGTAAAACCCCGCTCGCGGATTTTGAGGGTGTGACAGATTGGTATCAGAGCCATTGGTTATAGGGAACTAGGTTGCATACACACACTAGACTATAACCGCACAGTTGTTAGTTACTTATCGTTTACTCTCCTTACTGTATACTCATTGGCATACGCAACACGTACTTCGCAGCATGGCATCGTCGTCCAGGAATTTAGGCAAGAGACCTGCACGATCTGAATCACCTCCTACATCTCCCGTACCTGATAGGGGATCTAACTGGCCACGACATCCTTATCCTCGCGGCGAGATAGACTGGGATCAGCCTTTCGTACCTCCTGAGCTCGATCCTCCGCGTAACTGGGATTTCTACCCCACTTACATTAACCGTATGGCTTATAGAGAACGCGTACCACCTGTAGCACCTACACGACCTAGGACTAGGTCATCAACCGCCTCTACTTTGCCTACACTTCCTACCTTGAGCATCCCTCTGGAGCAGGCATTTGCAGCCCTAGTAGCCACACTGGACACAGAGCGACAGCGGATTAGAGGACTCACTGACGAGAACTCTGCGATACGATCTGAGATGCGTCAGCTGCGTTACCAGGTAGATACGCTTCAGGAGCGACTTTCGATGGCCATTGGTGGACATCATACTCTGGCAGGTAACGTGGTAGCACTTGGTGAGCGCATGGATGCACAGGATCACCATAACATGGAGATTGATAATAGGTTCGTTGGTTTAGAGGCACAGCTAGCAGCACTTCAGATTGCTGAAGCTCCTGCACCTTTGGTGGACCCTGATGAGGAAGACCCAGAAGAAGAACCCGAGGAAGCCCCCGAAGAAGAACCAGTAGAGATGGATGAGGACAGTGATGGATCTGATATACTGGACTGATCCTACTTTTAAATGACTTAGACTATGTAGTGTTTCTTTTCTTTGAAACCTATGTGGGAAGGGTTGTTTCCCACCCAACTGACAAACTTAAATTTTGACATTGATGGAATATTTTGTGACTCAATTACAATTTATTTATCTTTGATTATTATTTCTGTTATAAACGTTGTGGTTGTGGTAAATTCGTTATTTCTTATTGTTTACTGTACTTTGATGAGATTAATGTGTTGGATGTTACTCATTATTGTAATTGTGAATTTTAAAGTGAAATATGGACGCACGTGGAAGAGGACGTGGGCGTGGTCGTGGACGTGGCGCCGGAGGCCGTGGAGCCGGAGCCATAAACATGACGCCTGCGGAATTGGCGGCATTGATTAATGAACACGTTCAGGCGGCAGTGGCTGCTGCCCAACCTGGACAACCAGCAGGTAAATGATAGCAAGAGGTTAAACTGATTATCCTAGTTATTTGTCTAGGATATCTGACTAATGTTGGGATTGTCAAAACAGGACCACCACCATGTACCTACAAGTCCTTCATGGACTGTAAACCCCATACCTACAGCGGGACGGAAGGGGCTGTAGGGCTTGTAAGGTGGTTTGAGAAGACAGAGTCGGTTTTCGCGAAATGCAACTGCCCGCCTGCTGATCAGGTGAAGTATGCCACAGGGACGTTGGAAGGCGCAGCACTCTCTTGGTGGAATGCCCAGGTACAAATGTTGGGTCAAGCCATGGCCAATGAACTACCTTGGGATGAATTCAAAGAAATCATGACTGAAGAATATTGCCCCCGGAATGAAGTGCAGAAACTGGAGATTGAGTTCTGGCAACTCAAAATGCAAGGCTCAGAAATTGAAGCCTACACGACTCGTACTCATGAGTTAGCCACTTTATGCCCAGGGATGGTGAATGAAATGCACAAGAGGGTGGAGCATTATATACGGGGATTGGTGCCTGAAATTCAAAGTATGGTAACTGCTTCTAACCCCACTACCATACAACAAGCTATCCGAACAGCCCACAGGCTGACTGACCAGGCAGTTGAGCAAGGTCGGTTACCTAAACGGGGTGCGGTGGCAAGCGTGCCCGACCAGAAACGCAAGTGGGATGGTTCAAGCAACAAGGGATCGTCATCCAGTAGCCAATCTCAACCTCAACAACAGCAGCCAAGTCAGCAACAGCAACGGAAGTTCGATAACAACCGAAGCTTCAACCAGGCGCACTCAAATCAAGGACCCGGCGGGTATGGTGGAAGACTGCCGAAGTGCAACCGGTGTAACTACCACCATGTGGGTCGGTGTGATAACTTCAAGTGTCAACGTTGTGGGAAGATTGGTCATGCAGCCAAAGACTGTCGGGGTGAACTGATGAGAAAGCCACAACAATCACAAGAAACTCCGAAGGTTGTTTTGAATGCGGGAAAGAAGGCCATTACAAACGCAACTGTCCCCAGCTTAAGAGGAATGGTAATGGTAACAACAACAATGGGAACAACAACAATAATAACAATGGCAACAACAATAACAACAACAATGGTAATGGCAACAACAATGGAGGCAATAACAACAATGGAGCCAAAGGAAGAGCCTTCGTCATTGGCTCAGGTGAGGCTCTAAACGATCCTACAACAGTAACTGGTAAATTTTCGGTTAATGGTTGTTTTGCTACTGTATTATTCGATACCGGAGCCGATAGAAGTTTCGTGTCCACTAGGTTCTGTAGTCTTTTAAGTGATATGCCCTCAGCCTTAGAATCTAAATACACCGTAGAGTTAGCTGACGGTACACAGATTCACGTAACGCATATTCTTAGAGACTGCAAGATAGAGCTTGCTGGTCATACATTCACCATAGATCTCATGCCTGTTACGTTAGGAAGCTTTGATGTGGTAGTAGGCATGGATTGGCTTTCCGATAAACAAGCGGAAGTCATATGCCACGAGAAGATCATACGGATTCCCCTTGGTGAAGAAGTCCTTACGGTCAGAGGTGATAGGAGTGGTGCGGTGATAGGCATCATCTCGTTTATGAAGGCACAAAAGTTGTTACGAAAGGGTCGACTGGCCATATTGGCACTCGTCACAGATAAACAGACGAGGAAAAGAAGATAGAGGATATCCCCGTAGTTCGTGAGTTTCTCGAGGTGTTTCCGGAAGACCTTCCTGGATTACCGCCTCATCGTCAAGTTGAATTCCAGATTGAGTTGACTCCAGGAGCCGCTCCAATTGCGAGAGCACCGTACCGGTTAGCTCCGAACGAACTGCAGGAATTATCCGCTCAACTACAAGAGTTGTTGGATAAAGGGTTCATCCGACCGAGTTCGTCGCCCTGGGGAGCGCCAGTTCTATTTGTGAAGAAGAAGGATGGTACATTTAGAATGTGTATCGACTATAGGGAACTGAACAAGGTTACTATCAAGAATAGATATCCCTTACCTCGTATCGATGATTTGTTTGATCAACTGCAAGGATCAAGCTATTACTCCAAGATTGATCTGAGGTCTGGGTATCATCAGCTGAGAGTTCGAGAAGAGGACATCTCGAAGACTGCTTTCCGTACACGATATGGTCACTATGAATTTTGGTCATGCCATTTGGGTTGACGAATGCACCAGCAGTATTCATGGACCTCATGAATCGCGTGTGCAAACCCTATCTTGATCAGTTTGTTATCGTCTTTATTGATGACATACTGATATACTCAAGGACCGAGGAAGAACATGAGAAGCACTTACGTTTAATCTTGGAATTACTTAGAAAGGAACAACTGTATGCAAAGTTTTCTAAGTGTGATTTCTGGATACGTGAGGTACAATTCTTGGGTCATATTGTCAACGAGAAGGGAATACATGTTGATCCTGCTAAGATTGAAGCGATAAAGAATTGGTCTGTTCCTAAGACACCGAGTGAGATACGACAATTCCTTGGATTAGCGGGATATTATCGACGATTCATTGAAGGATTCTCTAAGATTGCACAACCTCTCACAGCTTTGACTCACAAAGGAACGACGTACAAATGGGGTGAGAGTCAGGAATCTGCTTTTCAGTTGCTGAAACATAAATTGTGTAGCGCACCAATATTAGCGTTACCGGATGGTAGTGATGATTTCGTAGTCTATTGTGACGCTTCTATTCAAGGACTTGGATGCGTCCTGATGCAGCGGGATAAAGTGATAGCATACGCCTCTAGACAGTTGAAGATTCATGAGAAGAACTATACCACCCATGATTTGGAACTGGGTGCGGTAGTGTTTGCCTTGAAGATCTGGAGACATTACTTGTACGGTACCAAATGCACCATTTACACCGATCACAAGAGTCTTCAGCATATCTTTGAGCAAAAGGAGTTGAATATGAGGCAAAGACGCTGGGTGGAATTGTTAAACGACTATGATTGTGCTATTAAATACCACCCGGGGAAGGCAAATGTAGTTGCTGATGCGCTGAGTAGAAAAGAGACTGCTAAGCCTCGACGAGTGCGAGCTCTGCAACTAACGATTAGTACGCAATTACCTGAACAAATCCGTGATGCTCAAACTGAAGCTCTGAAAGTAGAAAATATGAGTTTAGAAGGGTTACGAGGAATGGAAAAGCAATTAGAAGTAAAGCGGATGGGATTCGTTATTTCATGGATAGACTATGGGTACCTCTCCACGGAGACCTGAGAGACTTGGTGATGAGTGAGGCTCACAAGTCCAAGTATTCTATACATCCTGGATCTGACAAGATGTACCACGATTTGAAGGCGCACTATTGGTGGCCTAACATGAAAGCAGATGTAGCTACTTATGTGAGCAAGTGTCTGACCTGCTCAAAGGTAAAAGTGGAGTATCAGAAACCATCTGGATTATTACAACAACCCGAGATCCCTATGTGGAAGTGGGATCAAATATCAATGGATTTTATTACTAAGTTACCTCGTACTTCTACGGGTTGTACAATATGGGTTATCGTGGATCGATTGACAAAATCTGCTCATTTCCTAGCGATAAAGGAAACAGATAAGATGGAGAAGTTAACCCGACTTTATCTGAAGGAGATCGTTTCGAGGCATGGAGTACCAATCTCAATTATTTCTGATCGCGATTCTCGTTTCACATCACACTTCTGGCAGTCGTTGCAGAAAGCTTTAGGTACACGATTGGATATGAGTACTGCTTATCATCCACAGACTGATGGTCAAAGCGAGCGTACTATACAGACTTTGGAGGACATGTTACGTGCTTGTGTGATTGACTTCGGGAATAACTGGGAAGTTCACCTACCATTGGTGGAATTTTCTTACAACAACAGTTATCACACTAGCATAAAGGCAGCACCTTTTGAAGCTTTATATGGGAGAAAGTGTAGATCACCAGTTTGCTGGGCTGAAATTGGTGATAGTCAATTAACGGGTCCTGAGTTAGTACACGAGACAACTGAGAAGATTGTTCAGATAAGAAACCGCATGGCCGCAGCGCGAGACAGACAGAAAAGCTATGCTGACAAACGACGAAAACCTTTGGAATTTCAGACAGGTGACAAAGTTTTATTGAAAGTCTCACCATGGAAAGGCGTAGTTCGGTTTGGTAAACGAGGAAAGCTAAATCCGAGATACGTTGGACCATTTGAGATAGTGGAAAGAATTGGTCCAGTGGCTTATCGACTAGCCTTACCTGATTCATTGAGTGGAATCCATGATGTATTCCATGTTTCAAACCTAAAGAAATGTTTAACGGATGAAACGATGGTCGTACCACTGGAAGAAGTTCAAGTAGATGAACAATTACGTTTCATTGAGGAACCTGTCGAAGTGATGGATCGTGAGGTGAAAACGCTTAAGCAAAGCAAGATACCCATCGTCAAAGTTCGTTGGAACTCGAGACGTGGACCAGAATTCACGTGGGAACGTGAAGACCAAATGAAGCTTAAGTATCCTCAGCTATTCGAAAGGACGATGCCAGCCGGCGAAGGTATTGATTAAATTTCGGGACGAAATTTCTTTCAACATGGGGATGATGTGACAACTCATCCAAAACTCACACGATTTCGATTTCCTTGTGCCAATGCAGTAGACCAGTGATGGAACACTCACCATGTAACGCAATTTTCGGGACGAAAATTCTTTCAACATGGGGATAATGTGACATCCGGTAATTTTCCGTTACCAAACTCCGTTAGTTTCCGTTAAGTCTTGCATACACGTGTCGGGAGCACACACTGGTTGTCGTTGAACGTTGGTGACTTAACAATAATCAGTAATGTTAAATTGATGATAATTAAGTTAACAATGTGATTATTAAGTTATGCTTATGTGATTTGAATGTTAACTGTAATGTTATCGCGTAACGTGAAAACGTGCATATTTATTCGTGTGTTTTGTGATAAATGGGAATTATGCATGATTGTTATTTGTGATTAATAATAATTGTGTTTAGTAGTTAAAAACTATTTAAAATCTATTCAAAAAGCTTAATTTTTATAAAATACAAATTATAAGGGTTAAAAGGGTAATTATGGATTATTAATAAAATAAAAATCAAAAACCAAACCCTAAGTACCCTCTTCGGCCGCGACTTCACCTTCAAACACACACACACTTCGATCATCGACCAAGAACAAGCAAATACCACGATTTGGGTTCGATTCAAGCAATACAACAAGTTAGAAGCATCAATTCCATTCTTTCTTCGAATCTAAGGGTAATTTCGTGTTCTTTGGATGTTTGTAGTTAGCCGAGGGTTTGGGGATCGAAATCTTCAATTGATGGTCGAATGATGCCTAATGGTTGATGTTAATGTGTTTGTTAGATAGATTACATGTTAATTAACGTCAAGTATGCAATAAAGGTTGGATTTTTACAAGTTTTATGGGATTTACATTAAGGCCGAAACCCTAGTTCGAATATTGCAATTGAAAGTCGATTTTTGGTTGTTTGTTGATGTTATTATGTTAGTTAGGTTAGATTGATGCTAGTTAACGTCGATTATGCAAGAAAGCTATGATTTTGGTACATTGTTCATAGGTTACTAATAATAGTAACTTTATTTTGCATGAATTGATGATTGGTTGATGTATGAATGTTATGGATGTGTTTGTGATGATGATTAGATGCTAGATTGTTGATATGAATGTTAGGAATTCAAGAATGCATGTTGTAGTTCATACCTTACTAAAGATAGTAACTTTTGGGTATGAAAGTTGATGAATCATGATGATTAGGTGTTGTTGATCATGTTTAGATGTTGTCATGGACTTGAATTGGTATATAATTGATGAATTCATGAATGTAGTGTGAGTTTGATGAATTTGGGATGAACTTTCCCAAAAGGGAAACTTTAATTGTGCAAATCCTTGAATTGGATGATTTGAGCATGTTTGGGATATTAGGATCATGCTAGTGTGTTCATGGATGGGTTCTAAGGTGACTAAATGTGTTGTTTATGTTGTATGAATGTTGATTTGGGTTGTTATCTGTTTTGGCCTGTTGTGATTTGCATGATTTGTATGATATCTAGTTATATGATGATCTAGGTAGTACATGTGGTGGTGATGTGCTATATGTAATCAAGTGGTATGTTGATCATGTATGATATGCTGTTGTGTTAGTTTAACGAATTATCACCTATAATGTCACCAACGGGTCCAACGGGTCAACTGGGTCAAATGTGTCTTGTATTCTTAAACCTTGAGTTCCTTGGTTTGTAGAGCACTTAGGGTTTCGTGTTGTTTTTGTGCACACGTACTTATGTACTCTTGTATTCTAGGTGACCTTTGAAGGTTGTCTTTCCTTCTTTCTTTCAAGTTAAACTCTAAGTTAATTCTTGCGCATACCAGGTGAGTTCTTGCCCCACTCTTTTTACATAAATCTCTTTTGGGGGAGATGGCATACTGTTTACAAACGCTTTATTTATGAGTGTGTATAATATTGATATAGTGTTGTTTACCATGGAAAGTCCTCACACTTTCGGATTGTTAATATTGACTAGCGGGGAAATTTTGGGTAGTACTACTGGGTCTGACGAGCCCCACCTGTGCGACTCGAGGTCAAACGGGTGCAATTTTGTCCTATCACATATTCGTCACGACCTGGTAAGTCGTGACGGGAGGCAACAAACGTATCACAGTCAGCTTCAATCGCGAGATCACTATGATTAATATTTTTATGTTAATAGACTAGCTATCTATTGCAATACACTACTTATGCTCTGAAAACTATTGATTGGTTTATATTTTAACGCAAACTCTTGAACTCACCAACCATGTGTTGACTTGTTTAGTATGCTATTCTCAGGTTAAGGTTGCCAGTTGCCTAGGAGCACGCACGTCAGCATTGTTGAGTTGTCTACATTTGCATTGTTTACAAATTGGGATTATTTTCATTTTATACATTTGTGTTTGGGGCGCGTTTGTTTTGCGCATTCTCGTTACATATTACTTGTTTTGGGTTTTCCAGTTTTAAAAACGCTTCCGCAGTATTTTAAACGTTAACTCTGGTTTTGTTTATTTATCATATAGAGTCGTTCTTGGTAACTAATGACTGAGATCCTGGTATGTCACGCGCCTCGCGGTAAAACCCCGCTCGCGGATTTTGAGGGTGTGACAAACGTGCCATCAGGTAATTTTTCATAAAGTTAACTGGTATTACGTGCGTGTGTTATTTGAATTATGTGCTCTTAGTAGATTTGAATACTGATGTAGTCAAGATAGGAAATGCTTGGGGAAGAGTAAAGTAAGTGGCTAATCACAACTGGCCACTGTAATTAGGAACTTACTATACTTGACATAATCTAAGCTATTACCTTGAATGACCTTGTTAGTGTTTGAATCTTATAGGAGGTAGATCGTTTGGCGGGTAGAAATCTGGGAAGACGACCTGAGGAGGTGCTTGTGGCAGGCGTACTACTAGGCCACGTGTCACCCGAACCAAAACTAAGGCTCCCGAGATAGTTCATGAAGATCAAGTATAGGTTGGACTCACCATAGATTAGATATTATTTATGTTTAAATTGTAATAGGTTTAATGTTAGTTTCCTTTTGTAAGTTTGTTAAGTTTTCCTGCCCAGCGAAACTATGAGCGAAACTGTAGTTTTGCTCATAGCAAGCTGCTAGTTTCACCCGGTGAAACTGTCAGGCTCTGCCGGGCGAAACTGTCAGGCTCTGCCGGCCGAAACTGTGTCAGTGGTAGAATAGTTTCGCTGACAGCGAAACTGTCAGCGAAACTATACCTACTATATATATTGTTTGATCTTGTTCTTTGTTGGCAATCCTTGCAAAAAAACCCTAAACCTTTATCATTGTTGCAAGTCTCTTTGTAAGCTGGTTCTTCACAGAAATATATTGAGCTTTGTTACCTTTTAATGTATTGGATCATTATTGCTTTATGATTGAATACTTTTGGTTATTCTTCTTCATCATTGTGTTTGTTGTTTGACATTATTGTTGATATTGAACGAATCAACCACACAAGTGTACTGATATTCGATCAAATGGATCAACAAAATGGTATCAGAGCGTTAGTGCTCTTGATTGTTTGAGGTTTTTGGTTGTTTTTGTTTAAAATCAATATTTCATCATTTGGGGTCAAATATGGGTGTTTTTGTCTTGGAATTTGATTGAAATTGGTTTGTTCTTGGTTGGGAAAGCCTTGGTAATCATCAGATCTCAATTTCATCTAGATTTAGGTGATTTCAGATTGATTTCGTGTTCAAAAAGTTTTTCAGATTCAACGGGTGAAACTAGTGTTCTTCCAGTGAAACTATCAGCTTCATCCAGCGAAACTACAAGTGTTTTACATCTTGTGTTAGTTTTGAGCCTCTCAGCGAAATTACAATTTTTGAACGAAAGTTCAGTTGTGCTAGTGTTCAACTTTCAAGCGAAATTGCCGCCGAAATTATCTCTGAACGAAAGTTCAAGCTTGTTTCTTGCGAAACTGTCACCGAAACTAAGCATTTTCAGGGATTTGGCTAGCGAAACTGCTGCCGAAATTTCCAGCGAAACTGTCTGCCGAAATTACTGCAGCGAAACTAGTGTCTCTTCTACGAAACTAGATTACTCTAGTTTATTTGCATTTGTCTTCCTGCGAAACTAGTTCTATCCAGAGAAACTGCATTTTTCTTCTGCGAAACTATCATGGCTAAGATGACTACTCTCACTCTTGCTGATCTTGAAAGTGTGGCACCCAACAGACCACCGAGACTCATCAACGGAGACAATTTTGAAGATTGGAAGAGATGTCTCAAGGCCTTTTTCTTCTACACGGATCACAATCAATGGGAATCAATCATCTCTGGTCCACACATACCAACCGTTACTATTGGTGATGTTGTATCTCAGAACAAGGACCCAGCTACCTTTAATAAAAGAGATCTAAAGTTGATTGATAGAGATCAGAAAGCCTTTGGAGCCTTAACTCTATGCCTAGCACCAAACATCTACAATCGTTTTGCTAAACACAAGAATGCTAAGTCTCTTTTTGATGCTCTCTGTGAGTTTTATGATGGAAATGATGAGTTAGTGAAAGATAAGAGTATTCAAGCTGAAAAGGAGTTCAACTCTTTTGTGGGATACAAGAATGAGAGTTTCACAGATCTTACAAACCGTTTTCTGACAGTTTCGAGCACACTGAAGAAATATGATGAGAAACTTTCAAATAGTGAGCAGGTGAACAGGTTATTAGACTCTCTCCCACCTCAGTGGAGTTTACAGGTGCGGATGTTAAATCAAGAAAGAGCTTTCACTGACTATAAGCTTATGGACATCATTAATAAGCTTAAATCAATTGAATTGGACATGAAACGAAGGGAGTTCAATCAGACCTTGATGCCTTCACCTGGTTTCACTCAGAATGCTGCACTACTTTCTTCCGCTGCAAGCTCTCCAGTGCAGACATCACGACAAGGAGGAATGAATAATGGTAATCATTCTGGTGGTTGTGTTAATGGTGGTAGAGATCAAGCCAACTCAATAGAAAATGCTGGAATGTCAATTCCATCTAAACAATGGCTCTATTTGGCATGTTCCTTCAGAGTTATGAGGCATTAGTGGCTGGAGAGTTGAAAGGAAGAGGAATGACAATGGAGGATATGTATCAGGTGGATCCTGATGATCTAGAAGAGACTGACATTCAGTGGCAAATGGTGATGTTGACTCTCAGAGCTCGAAGATTTATGGAGAGAACTGGTAGAAAGAATTTTGGAGGTCAAGGCTCTAACTCCAAATTAGGATTTGATAAATCCAAACTGAGGTGCTTTAATTGCAAACAGTTAGGGCACTTCAAACGAGAATGTCCATTGCCAATTGTCACTGATCAAAGCAACTCAGGAATCCCAAGATTGACCTCAAGTGGAGATAGAGAAGAAATGAAACAGAAGAAAGAGACAACTTTGATCTCTAACTTTGATTGGAGTGCAGAAGTAGAAGAGACGAAAGAAGAAATTAATCAAGCGTTGGTGGCTGAGATTGTTGAAGAAAAGGAGAAGGTGAACTATGAGGAAAAGTTTGATCCATTCATAGAATTTAGAAGTGAAGCTGAAGTAGCTGGGGATAGTCAGAAGTATGTAAAGATATTTTAAGATGAAGACTTGAAAGCTGAGGTTATAATAGAGGGTGAAGACAAGAAGGGGTTGAGAATTGGAAGCCAGACTACAGAGCAAAGGAATGAGAAAGATGATGCTGCAACAATTGTCGAGGAAAACAAGCTGAGTACTCCGGTGTGTCAATGTGAGAAAGCTTTGGCTGCACAAAAGGTGATAATGGGACTTCCATACGAGGTAATTCAGGATATGTGTTCCTCAGCATGCAAAATAAGATTATTTGGTGTCTATAAAGCAAATCGTCTGTTAATCGATAATGAAAAAGATTTAAAACGAATTAATGAAGAGCTTAAAATAAACGAGTCAAAATATTTTGTTAAATTAAATGAAGCTTTAAAAGAAAATAATCATTTAAAAAGAATTGTTTTGGAAAGAAATGTTGAAATTAACACTTTGACTGAAAGGGTCGCACTTGCTGAATTTGAGACAAGCAAACTTCAGTCAAAGCTTGATAAATGAACAATATCTGGGATGAAACATGATGATTTATGCAAATCTCAATGGGGGGCTAGGATTAAAACCAGTTTAGGATATGAAGATGCTAAGGTTTATCCTCCTCCCAGTACTTACTATTATTCACCTATGCCTATTCCGCATCCTTCTAATGATTTGATCAAAATAGACACTAACAATATGTCTGCAGGTTTAGAAGGTGTGAACACTAAGCATGTACGTGAAGACTATGGTTATGGACCGACTAGCCGGTTTGGATGCAATATTCTTAGTACACCTGAATCTCAGCATTTTGTTTTAGATAATAAATCTTGCTTAAGTTCTATTTTTGTTTCAAGACAATCTGTTTCAGACAATGTTTCATCATGTTCTAGTGATGTTTCTATTTCCTCTTTAGATAATTTGCACTGTAATGATGATGTCTCTGTTGTTTGTGTTGATGTTGAGAATGATTCTACTGTGCAGAGTAAAGAACAAATTAAAAGTAATTGTTTTGAAAAATTATTTTCTCATCCCATCCCATCTTTTACCCCAACTAATATTTTTTCATCAAATGAAAGGCTAACGTCATCATCTCATGCAAGTACAAGTGGCACTAGTACCATTCGTACTTCAGATGAAAACTCATCATCTAATGTAAATAACCACTCTTTTCCAAATATAAATAGACCCAAAGACATGTACGTGACCTATAGTGATGTTGATTCGAGACTGTCTGAATGCGATGAGGAGATAATCATTGATAAAATTCCCACTTTATTGCATAATAGTCCTAGATTAAAATCACACTGTTTTAGATGTGGTAAAGATGATCATGTCGTTAAACTGTAGTTTCGCTCATAGCAAGCTGCTAGTTTCACCCGGCGAAACTGTCAGGCTCTGCCGGGCGAAACTGTGTCAGTGGCAGAATTGTTTTGTTGATAGCAAAACTGTCAACGAAACTATACCTACTATATATATTGTTTGATCTTGTTCTTTGTTGGCAATCCTTGCAAAAAACCCTAAACGTTTATCATTATTGCAAGTCTTTTTGTAAGCTGGTTCTTCACAGAAATATATCGAGCTTTGTTACCTTTTAATGTATTGGATCATTATTGCTTTATGATTGAATACTTTTGGTTATTCTTCTTCATCATTGTGTTTGTTGTTTGGCATTATTGTTGATATTGAACGAATCAACCACACAAGTGTACTGAAATTCGATCAAATGGACCAACAGTTCATGAGGACACGGATCTTCATAGCCACCAAGAGGGTGAAGGATCAGCCACCCTCAAGTCTATGGTAAAGGAAGCTATTGCTGACGAAGTCTATAACGTCATGCAAAACGTGTTAACCTCAGTGGTGACCGAGGTGTTGAGGGCTGTAAAGGATGGTGAGAAGACCGAAGATGCAGGGGAGAAGGAGAAAGCATATGAAGAGCCATCTAGTCCCATGGTGGTAATTCATGATGATGATAGCAACGAGGAGAAGGAGGCCGCTAAGGGGTGCACCTATGGGGCGTTTCAGAGGTGCAAATCCCTGACCTTTGATGGTAACGGTGATGCTACTGCTACTCATCATTGGGTTTGAGAGATGGAGATAGTCCTAGACATCAGTGAGTGCCAGGAGGATCAAAAGTTAAAGTTTTCCTCCCATTCTTTCGTTGACTCGGCATTATGCTGGTGGGACAACATTGTCTAAGCCGAGGGGAAACGATTTGTTGCAAGGATGAGGTGGTCGGAGTTGAAGGAACTGGTACTGGAGGAGTATTGTCCATATTGGGAGTTGGACAAAATTGAGAAGGAGTTCTTGCATTTGGAGGCTCGAAACATGACTCATCAAGGGTATACCTCCAAGTGTAATGAGCTTGCAAGACTTGTGCAGGATCTAGTAACTCCAGAGTCCAAGAAGATTAAGAGATACATGCAGTGTCTACCGTGGATATCAGGAGGAACATGATAGCTGCTAAACTAAGCACTTTCAGGTCTGCAGTAGATTTAGCCAGAAGGTTGTATGATGAGAGGGATCTGGTGCCAATTCAGAGGAAGGTTGAGAAAAGTTGGAACAAGAACGGTAATGGAAAGAGATTCAAGGGTGACCACTATGGGATCGGGGAAAAGAAGATGAGGATTGACGATCACAGCCCAGGATTGAGTAAAGGGAGTAATAGGAGGGAATGTAAGAAGTGTGGGAAGGTTCACATGGGTGAGTGTAGAGTGGGGACGAACCGGTGTTTTAAGTGTGGAGGCGAAGGCCACTATGCTAAAGAGTGAGGGTACCGCGGTGTTATCAATGTGGGTTGGTAGGCCACTCGGGCCGAGATTGCAAGAAGGGTGGAGCAGGGAGCTCAGGGACTCAGACTATGGGTGAGAAAGGGAGGAGTGAGAGCACCAAAGCCAAGGCAAGGGCATTCAACATGACCCGGAAGAAGCCAGAGTGGACCCTGAAGTAGTTTCAGGTATGTTTTTGGTAAACAAATTGTATGCTTCTGTGCTCTTCGATTCGGGTGCTAGTAGAAGTTTTGTATCTACTACCTTTTGTCATGAAATGCATGGTAAGAATAAGAAGATAGACGTGCCCTTCTATGTAAAGACAGCGATAGGAAAGTCTACCAAAGTGACTGATGTGATAGACGATTGCCTCGTACACTTGGACGATCTTAAGTTTCCTGCTAGATTGTATGTGATGGCCCTAGGATGTTTTGATGTGGTGTTAGGGATCAATTGGTTGGCAGCCTACGAAGCGAACATCGTGTGCCGGAAGAAGACGATTTGTTTGATTGCGCCCGATGGCAGTTTGGTTATGGTACATGGAGCAAGGAGTGCATTACACCGCGAGTAATCTCGATGATCACTGCAGAGAAGTTTATGAGATGAGGGTGTGGTGCTTACCTAGCCTATGTGAAGGATGTGGATGCTACCGTGCCTCAACTGTCAGGTGTGCCGGAAGTATGCGATTTCCCTGATGTGTTTCCTGAAGAACTACCAGGGGTACCACCTGACCGCGAGATCGAGTTCCAGATTGATATGATACCTGGTGCCCAACCTGTTGTAAAGGCACCATATCATCTCGCTCCCTCTGAAATGAAGGAATTAATGACCCAGTTGCAAGAGTTGTTAGATAAGGGGTTCATCCGACCGAGTATCTCTCCATGGGGTGCTCAGGTCTTGTTTGTAAAGAAGAAGGAAGGTAGCATGAGGATGTGCATTGACTACCTTGAGTTGAACAAGTTGACCGTGAAGAACCGGTATTCGTTACCAAGAATTGATGACTTGTTTGATCAGCTCTAGGGTGCTAGTTGGTTCTCAAGAATAGACCTCCGATCTGGTTATCATCAGATAAAAGTTAAAGAACAGGATATCCCAAAGACTGCGTTTCGAACATGATACGGGCATTACGAATTGCTCGTTATGTCTTTCGGTTTAACCAATGCGCCAGCTGCTTTTATGGATTTGATGAATCGGGTGTGTCGGTTGATGTTGGATAAATCAGTGATTGTGTTTATCGATGATATCCTGATTTATTCGAAGAGTGAAGAAGAGCATGCCGGTCACATTCGCGAGGTATTGGAGACGCTTAGAAGAGAGAAGTTGTATGCTAAGTTCTCCAAATGAGCATTCTGGTTGTGGGAAGTTTAGTTTTTCGGTCATGTGGTTAATTCTGAAGGGATTATGGTGGACACGAAAAAGGTGGAGGCAGTTATGCAATGGAAGGCTTCGAAGACGCCATTCGAGATCCGTAGTTTCTTGGGTTTGGCGTGCTACTACAGAAGGTTCATCCAAGACTTCTCTAAGACAGATTCACCATTGACTAAATTGACCCACAAGGATGTGAAGTTCGTATGGGGTCAAGAGCAGGATAATGCTTTCGAAGAGTTAAAGACCAGATTGACTCAAGCTCCTGTCTTGACGTTACCCAAAGGGAATGAAGACTTGGTGGTCTATTCAGATGCTTCTTTTCAGGATTAGGTTGCGTGCTAATGCAACGAGGAAGGGTTATAGCCTATGCATCTCAACAGTTGAAGATTCATGAGGCTAACTACCCTACTCATGACTTGGAGTTGGCGGCTGTGGTCTTTGCATTGAAGATTTGGGGGCTTTACCTGTACGAGACGAAGTGCACCATCTTCACTGATCATAAAAGCTTGAAGTAATTCTTTGGGCAAAAGAATCTTAACATGAGACAAAGAAGGTGGTTAGAGTTGATCAAAGATTACGACTGCGAAATCCACTATCATCCAGGTAAGGCGAATGTGGTAGCCGATGCCCTCAGTCGAAAGGAGAGGCCGGAACCGATTCGGGTGAAGGCTTGCCAGCTGGTTGTGATGCCGGATGTTATGGGTCAAATCAAGAAATTCCAAGGTGAGCCATTAAAGTATGATAGGATCAACTCTAAATGAATGAAGGGGCAGGCGATAGATTTAAGGGAAAACACCCTTGGCGTTAAAACCCGTTTCGGGCGGATGTGGATTCCTCGTTATGGGGAGCTGAGGGGAAGGATCATGGATGAGGCTCACAAAACATGGTATTCCATCCATCCTGGTGCTACAAAAATGTATCATGATCTGAAGAAGGATTATTGGTGGCTAGGGATGAAGCGTGACGTGATGGAGTACGTGAGTAAGTGCCTGACCTGTTTACAAGTGATGGCGGAGCACCAAAAGCCATACGGGAAAATCGAACCCTTGGATATACCCGAGTGGAAATGGGAGCATATCACCATGAACTTCATTACGAAGTTATCGCGTACGGTAAGGGGATACGATGCCATATGGGTGATAGTTGATCACCTGACGAAGAGTGCACACTTTTTGCCAATCTGAGAGACTTACTCGTCGGAAAGGTTGGCGGAGCTGTTCATCAAGGAGATCGTAACTCGTCGTGGCGTGCCGGTGTCTATTGTTTTTGATAGGGACACCCGGTTCACGTCCAAGTTTTGGAAGAGATTTCATGATGCGATGGGGACGAGGTTACACATTAGCACAACTTATCACCCTCAGACAGATGGTCTATCTGAACGGACCATTCAAACCTTGGAGGATATGCTCCAGGCATGCATTATTGATTTTGGTGGAAGTTGGGATGAACACCTACCATTGGCAGAGTTCTCCTACAACAATAGTTATCATGCCAGTATAGACATGCCACCTTTCAAAATATTGTATAAGAGAAGATGCAAAACCCTAGTGTGTTGGGGTGACATCAGGCAGAAAGAGTTGGGAAGCATCAAGATCATTGAAGCCACGTCAGAGAAGTTGGGAAAGATCAAGGCCTTCATGAAGGCAGCAAAGGACCGGAAAAAGTCCTACGCTGATAAAAGAAGGAGGCCAATTGAATTCCAGGTGGGAGATAAGGTGATGTTGAAGGTTTCTCCTTGGAAAGGAATTATTAGGTTCCTCAAGAGAGGAAAGTTGAGCCCTAGGTATATTGGGCCATTCAAAATCATTGCCAGAGTTGGTGAAGTGGCATACATGATGGAACTTCTCGATGAGCTGCATGGAATTCATCCTACATTCCATGTATCTCACTTACGAAAGTGCTTGGCGGAAGGTGACGTTGTTGTTCCTCTTACGGACACTGAGGTTGATGAAAGGTTGTTGGACCAAAAGAACCAATGAGCCTGATCAGAAAAACCTTTAAGTCCCACGGACATTACAACAACTGAAGTAGTCTGCAACAGCTGAAGACATCAGCTGATAACAAGGTCTGAAGACAAAGTCTGAAGCTAAAGAGCTGAAGACAAAGTCTGAAGTGAAAGAGCTGAAGACAAAGTCTGAAGTGAAAGAGCTGAAGACAAAGTCTGAAGTGAAAGAGCTGAAGACAAAGTCTGAAGTGAAAAAGCTGAAGACAAAGTCTGAAGACAAAAGCTGAAGACAAAGACTGAAGACCAAGTTTCAGATGATTGTCACAACAGCTGAAGAAGACCTCTTCAGTAGTTGTGATGGTTTCCTTTCAGTAGTTGTAGTTTCCTTTCTGTACTTGTAGTTTCAGTAGTTTTATGTTTCTTCGTGTACTTAGAATAATCTGAGATGTTCTCAGTTGTTGTGAACATTCTCAGCAGTTTGCTTACTTTCAGTAGTTTGTAATAATTCTGTTAGATGTCACTACCAAGTGACATCAGCAGACGTCACATTCCTATATATAAGGAATGCTGACCTAATTGTAATCTGTGCAGCTTAGGAAAACCTAGCAGCCGCCATACCGAAGCATGTGTGCATGAATGTTATTATCCCTTTGCAGAACACCCTATTTCTATATAACCGTGTACTGTTCCATTGAATATTTATTGTGTTTTTGCTATATTTGCTTAATTCTTGCTCTAATTCCGCTGTGATTCAACTCTAATTGATCAAACTTAGATCACTGATCCTAACAAAGGTTGAACTATGTGGAACAACCAGTTGCTATATTGGATCGGAAGGAGAAACGGTTAAGGAATAAAGTGATTGGCCAAGTAAAAGTGCAATGGAAACATCGTAAGGGATCAGAAGCCACTTAGAAATCAAAGGAAGAAATAAGGCGGCACTACCAAGATCTCTTTGCGAAGTGACAGGTTTCGAGGACGAAACCTATATAAGGGGGTAGACTTGTAACACCCGAAAAAATTAAAGAAAAGAAAAGTAAATAAGAAAAGATAAAAAGTCCAAAAGCAAGGGGTTAAAAGTGTGCAAGAGTCAAAGTTTCCCATAATGGGTGTCAAAAGGTGGTAGGCCACCCACAACCCTCTCTCTCATGCACATTTCGGCTAAAGGCTGGGAAAAGAGAACCCCCATCCGGTTTTAGAGAGAGAAAGCTCAAGTTCTTCAAAAAGGTGAGATTTCCAGCAGTTTTCTTCTTGATTTTCTGCTGGGTCCGGGCTCATGAACCTATTTTTATATGTTTTCTTGTGTTGGTTGTTTGTTTTATGTGTTTCGGTGCTAGTTATACTTGTTAGCTCTCGAGTTTGTGGTGTTTCACTCGAAAACTGCTTAGAGGTGAGTTCTAGATCCCCTCTTTTACTTGTTTTATATATGTTTAGGGATGATGTGCATATTACAGGTGTTTTTAATAAACAAAACCATTATTTTGTTTCATAAAGAAACCGACAGTTCATAATAGATGCTGCTTCAAGTGTATTATATGTTTATGTGTGATGTTTCTTATGTTTTGAAGATGTAACTTGTTAGATCTAAGCTAAGTAGTTGATTAACAAGGGCATTTGGGAACTAGAAAATATGTAAGTTAGTCTCTAAGTAAATTAGTTGTCTGCTGTGGATGTTGATTATCCGCTGTGGACACTTTGGCATGAATAAGTTGTCTGCTGTGGATGTTGGTCATCCGCTGTGGACACTATAGTATGACTGTGTGTCGACTGTGGATGTTGGTCATCCGTTGTGGACACTATTCGCTATGAACACTTAGAATGATTTGCCATCCGCTGTGGACTTGTACGTTCGCTGTGGACTTTATTCATCCGCTGTACACTTTTTTTAGTTATCCGCTGTGGATGTTATTCATCCTCATTGAACTATGGCCGTCCGCATTGGACTATGTTCCTTCGCTGTGGACCTTGGCTGTCCGCTGTGGATACTTAGTACTTTAAGCCATCCGCTGTATATGCTACTCATGTGCTGTGAACACTTAGAATTATTCTGAAGTTTCAGGAATAGAATCTAAGTGTTAAGTATTGATGAATAAGGAAAGATTATGCTTGTTTAATGTTTTTAATGTTTGATTCTTTTCTTATGGCATGCTGTTATGGATAATATCTATTATGCTTCTTGTTATATGATTATAAGGCAGTGAATATTTTAAAAGTATTATTGCTAACCAAGCGGACACAAAGAAATAAAAAAAGACAGTGAAACTTAATGAATGTTACCCCTGGGCCCTTATAAACAGTGGAAAGCCTTGCAAACACAATGGAATGAGGTGCACGACCTTGCTGTCGTTAGCTCAACTGATGTATGACTGATTCAGGATGCACATCTAGGCTCTAATCCTGGGGATTGACCAAACTAATAGGACCCATATTCATAAGCTGGCTTCGTACCTAGCAGTGTGGATCAACTGTCGAATGGGTTAGCTACCAAAAATCATTTGCCGACAGGGGTTCGGCATCTGTTGCCAACCAACAATGTAGGCTCTTTCTTTGTGCAATCCTAGTTAATGAAAGTGAAAGATAATGCAAGAAGGTAGATAAAGAATCTCTTAATGATGAATTATGTATGATGATGAATGATCACCATGTGAAGTTTACCAAAGTATATTTTCCATATTGTTAAACTAGGACTCACTCAGCAACGCTGACTTTTTATATGCATATCAGTTGGCAGGTAAGGATGTTGCTGAGGATGGCACGGGGCAGAAGCTACTTGGTGAATACTGGCATCCATTTATGCAATTATGATATTTTTTTCTTGTAATGCAACTCAATATTCTTTTGTTGATGAGCTCAAAATGGATCGATCTGTGATGATATCGTGATACAATTCAATCAAAACAAACACAAGTAATCAAATCTAAGCAAACTTATCACAAAAATTCATAGTTTCATTGATAGAATGCATAGAGAGTACAAGTGTAGAAAGAAAACAGTTACAATTCGTTAGATGAATCTCTTTATCCTACACATACCTTATCTATACTATCTATACTATCAATGCACTAGGAACAAATATTTACATAAAAGTCCCTATACTATGACAAAAATGTAAAAGACACACAAAGACAAATGTTAATCTTTAAAGAAGCATCTACAATACTCCCCTTAAGATTTACATGTCTTCGGTCTTCAAAATCTTCAGTCTTCAAATCTCTTTCTTCAATCTTTGATCTTCTTTCTTCAATCTTCTTTCTTTCTTCAATCTTTGATCTTCTTTCTTCAGTCTTCTTTCTTTCTTCAATCTTTGATCTTCTTTCTTCAGTCTTCTTTGTTCAGTCTTTAGTCTCCTCTCTTTCTCTTCTACTTGATCTTCAGTCTTCATGCTTCAGAGAAGTCTTCTGGCTCTTCCTTGATCTTGAAAACCGGTTTTTCCTTGTAAATCTCTTGCTCCTTTAGAGTCTTTATAATAGCTGCTTTGAATTTCTCAGCAAGAATTCCTTGTTTTGGCTTCGCCTCATTTGTTTTAATTTCCATGGAGTTCATTAATTCCAATGTTTGCTTTGAAAGCCCTGCTATATCCACATTTGTATAACACTCTATAGGTTTAGAATTGTCTTTGCAATGAATCTCCAATACCCCTTTGCTTGAAATTCTCATGAATTCAATGTCTTTTATGTCATTTTTCACAATATTAGCATATGCTAATGCTTTTCTCAATGATATCCTCTCCATCGCTGCATTCATAACCTTAATGATCGACACAAAATACTTCTTGTCATTTCTACTGTTTCTGGAATAACTTTTTCAAACTTCTGAATAGATAAGAATGAGATGTATCTGGGATGCAAAATTTTTATCTTGAAAACACCAAACAAAGAAATCATATCGCGATCCCACTCATTCAAATCTCATACTAACTTCAGCTCAAATGTGTCAGTATTGTAAAACCATCTCAAAATTGGTTTTGATTGTTGAGATCCATCAATGACTTTCAATCCAGGATTTGTGACTTTCTCAAAATACTCATCACTGAAAGCATCCCAAAACTTTTCTTCACCAACATCTTTATCAACTCCTTTTCTCTTCTTCTTTAATGTTTGAAAATACTGCTTATCTTCTTGATCACAATGTGTTTTCAAGAAATAAGGCATTCTATTAATTCCTCTGTTGAGCAACTCTACAAACATTTCACCTCTTTTAGCTTTTGTATGATTTATCAACTGAAGTTTATTCAACTCTTTTAAGTCTTGCACTGGAAGTGATATGATGCTAGAAAAGAAATGATACACGTCACATATTGCATTCACTCTTTTGATTAAGAAGGCATCAAAACTTCATCATACTTCCATGCAACAATCTTGACTTCTTTTGTCGTGTCTGGAACAATCATAGCATTCAACAACTCAGAGATTGATTGTCCTTTTTGTAACACATTTCTAACCAAATCTCCGCCGATCTTGCTTTATTCCATAATTGTTTCTGTTCAATAGAAACTTGATAACTTTCTTTATCAATCTCCGAAAACATCTTGATCAGCTCTCTTCTTCTTTCATATCTTGAACTTTCCATAGCCATAGATTTAATCTCATGAGGCTTCAAAATCTTTGTTCTCTTTGTAATTTCCAGCTATTGAGGATTGTCCATATCCAGCACTATCATCTTGTTTGTTTGTCTTTCAGTTTCTTGGAAACTTCTTACTAAGTTCCTTAATGATTCACCTTGCAATCTATTCAATTTCTTTCGTGGATAATTACGCGACTGTAACCACATTCTAAGTGCAGTAATGCTCATATCATCAGGTTTAGGATGATGCAACTCAGATGTAGACAATTCTTCAATGTTAATGATTTCTTGTAATGTGTTCCACTCCCATGTTTTACTATGATCTCGTTTGGATCAATTGGAGCAACCGATTCAGCCGTTATACATTTCTCAAATTCTTCATTTATTTGTGATACGATCAACCCATCAAGAAACACTCTATTGTACTTCATTCTTATGAGATAATTGTATCTTTCTTCCACATTTACAAGTGCATCATCATGACTTATGTCAATTGGAGAATAATGTTCATCTACATTGGCTTCAACCAGATCTTCATCATTTAGAACTTCATTATACCATTCATCATCAAATTCAGCTTCTATATCATCTAAAGCTCCAATGGTTTCTTGTATATCCGAATCTTCTTCTTCTATACTTGCATATTCATCAATCACTTTTTGAACTTTGAATGATGATTCAGGTAGTACTGAAACATCAATATCATCTAATTTCCTCTTTCCTTTATCTAAAACAGGTATTCTTTCAACATCAATAGGAGTAACTTTAGAAATAATCATCACTTCAAGAGATGGAGACTTATGCTTTTCTTTCAACTTTTCTAATTCTTCTTTCAATGCTTCATTTTCTTCATTTACTTTCTTTAATATTTCTTCCATTGAATCAAAATCTGTCATCATTACCTCAAATGTCTTCATATTATCATCTCGAATTTTTCTCAACTCATCAATTAACTTGTCTTTCGTTTTCATTTCTTCAATCAAATTTTCATTGACAGCTTTCAACTCTTCAATTATCTTTAATTGAGTCAACTTTTCTTCATTCAATTCATCAATCTTCTTTTGTAAATTTTCTTCTTCAGTTAATACAAACTGATCATTATGTTCTACCATTTCTTCAATCATACTTGCAATTTCTTCAATAGATTGTTCTTCACCTTGATTAATTCCATTAGTATCCTCATCATGAATCTCTTCAGTAGCTTGGTCTATTTCTTGTACATCTTCCTCACTTTCATCATGAATTTCTTCAGTAACTTGCTCAGTTTCATCTACATCATCATGTATATCTTCATGATCTTCTTCAATAACTTGCTCAGCTTCTTGTATATCATCATCATGATCTATTTCCATTCCATCACCATCATGATCACCATCATGATCACCATCATCCTCATCAGAATCAGATGAGCTAGAACTATCTTCTTCATCATCAATGTTTTCATTATCAGCATCATCTTCTTCATCCTCTTCAGCTGGTACTTCCTCAATCAAATCACCTGGGTCAATAGGCTCGTCCTCAGTTAAATGATAATGATCAATAGTGATATCCACTTCATCATTAGCACATTAAGAATATAATCAAATAATGGAACATTTGAGCTCCAGTAACCATTGCCAGTCTCTTATAAGGTACATCAGACATATGCTCCAATGTCAATGTATCACCACTTACACCATCAATATGAATGTCTGGATGTTCTTCATTGATAATCATCTGAAGAAAACATGGATACATTAAGTATTTGTTCTTATGCCCTTTTCCAGATTAAAAATAAACCCATTCAAAATCCACTTTGACATATTGAATCGGTCTATTTGTAGTTAGTGCTAAAATGGGTGATGCAATGTCAACAGGGAAAGAATTCCATCCCACTTCGTTTTGACATGCAATGTTGGAAAATGTAGCATATAAGCTTCCAATGTTATACACACGAGCACAAAAGAATTGTTTCTTAGAAAATGGTCAGGTGTCCCATTTCCATGAATGTTTGTCTACATTCATCAAATGTTAGCTCGGATAAATCTTCTGGATCATTAGGTCCTAACCTCAAGGCTTGTCTAATTGAGTCTTCAGAGACTTCAATCATTCTAAAATTCGTTATAAGCCTCGGACCACTTTAGCTCCATTATCATCACATCAACATATGCCGTGCTCCAGAACTTCTTAATCAGACGTGCATAGATAACCGGTGGTAGCACATGGCATATACGTACTTCGTCCGTAATAAAAATCTGATCATATCTTCGTATCCTACAGCATTTTGAATATCCTCGTTTAATAGTGCAGCAACGTTGTGTTTCGGCTCAAACTTTAAATCAGCCATCTGCAAAATTAAACACAAGACATTTAAAATTTGAAGTTTAACAATTAAAACAGTATATATAATTTTTTTTTAAAATTCATTTGCTGAAAAATCAATATTTAAACAAATTGATTTCTTTGATTATTTAACATTTTAGATTTCAATTTTGATTTTAAAACCTATTTTCAATATGAATTTGTGATAAATTTTTTATTTTTTTATTTATATTTTATTAAAAATTCTGTGACTGTTCATCTTCATCATCAGATATGAAAATCAACACACAATCAACAGATGAGAAACTTCGATTTGAATGAACAAACTGAGTCGAAATCAAGACCATATTATCATTCAAGCATCAATTTCAGTTCATTTATCATTTAACCATCAATTTACAGATTTGCATACAATCTAGGTTTTCAAATGCCCGAATAGGTCAAAACGCCCAGCTTAAATCAACCTGTAAATCAACGATATCAGTGATTTTGATCATGAACTTACACTTAGAATTAAGCACAAGACCTTTGAATACAAGAACTCAGAAATCGATCAAATGAGGAATAAGGGTTTATCGAAGCACACTGGGTTCGAAGGCTTAAGAGTTCAGGGAATTTGAGAATGAAATCTGAAACACAAAGTGTTGTTTTATATCTAAGTGAAAAATTTAGGCGCATGAGCACTGTTTGTGCGCATGGACTCAGGCGCATGAGCACTGTTTGTGCATGGGCTTAGGCGCATGAGCACTGTTTAGACGCATAAGCACTGTGTAGCGCTTTTGCACTGTTCAGGCGCATGAGCTTACTGAAAAGCCCAATACACGCTGTTTACACTTGGAAGCATGGGACTGTTTAGGCGTATGGGAAGATAAAACGCCCAACACTTAACCACATTTTTAGACTCAAGACAACTGTTTAGACGCATGACAACTGTTTAGACGCATGAGGTTGTCTGAAACGTCCAACACTTGTACAAATCTTGAAAATCATCATGCTCCTAATCCTGGACTTATGAACACTGTTTAGGCGCATGAGATGACTTTCATGTGTCCCACACTTGTAATTTCAGATCTTCCACCTGTACACTGTTTAGACATATTAGCACTGTTCACATACTAATATTAAAACAGTTAATCAAATTTTGACTTTAATTAGTCAAATTTTGACTTTCACCCAAAATTTTCACAATATACCTTCAATTTTGAACTTTTGACTTTTAAGTTTTTATTTTATTTTGAAATTTTTAATTTTTATTTTTGACCTTTTATTTTTGATTTAAAAAAATAATTTCCCGTCATTTTAGTCTCTAATTTTTAACAAAAAATCTCATTTAACTTTTGCAAGAAGCTTTCCATTTAAAATGTTTTTCAGGTTCATTTTTACATTTATTACACACACATGCTTGAACATATGTAGCATCATCCTTTCCATCCAAAACATTAGATTTTGATTTTTCATGATTTTACATATCTTGAAATTTTGAAATCAGTTTTTACTCTTCCCTAAACTTTTATGTTTGATAAAACTTAGAAGTTTCTTGAATTTTGTCACATGAAGAGCACACTATCATTGTTAAATTGCCTGCACACAGAAAACATGCAAAATCAAAATAAAGTAGAATAAAATCCTAATATTAATGAATCATGTCTGCAGTGAGATCATATTAGATAAATCAGCACATTGAAATAAAAAAATGATGGATAGTCACAGACAGTGATTAAATCCTGATCAAGTGTGTTCCAGGTCAGCATTTCTGCAAAAGGAGACACTAATCTAAGGACAGAAAATGAGTGCTTTTGGCAAGGTACTCCGCACACTTACTTTTTCAACTCTTGGATTTCTTAAGTACGATTAGATATGACATTATGAGTCACACTTAGACTTAGAGAGCTCAACCCTCGCAAGATATGCAAGAAATCACTTTTCTCAACTTGAAAACCCCACATATACTTATAACCAGATCTCATGTTTAGTTTGTGCACATTGGCATCTTTTTGCATCAGATGAAATATCCAGGTCTGTAATGACTTACAACAAAGATATCTCGTCACTTCAGGTCTATGATGACTCATAACATAGAAGTGTTAGATGCTTTAATTAATGATATAAACAGATCTCATGGTTATTTATCACCATCAGTGTGAGTTTGTGACTTTACAAGCAATCAATTTGAGAAGTCAATACTACTCATAGGTACTGAAATGGACAAACATAATGCATGAGTTATTTAGTTTGATCTCAAGATTTTACTTGTTCAGTATAATAGCATGAGCTTACCTGCACATCATATCTGATCACGTCAGACTGTAGTCGTAAGCAAGTATGCAATGATCATACTAATGTACTATCATTTCTCACGTATTGCAAAACAAATTCATTCCTATATAATTAATAAGGAAACACTATTTTGTGATTTTTGGTTTTAATATTTTTATCTTTTGTTTTTCAATTTTCTATTTTTGTATTTGATTTTTGTTTTTCTAATAACTGCACACACAAAAATAAAATCAGGCAATTAACTTTGACAGTTTCTGACTGTGTCCTATTCATATAAGGGAGGGTTCTGATCATATTTAGACTCAATTAACTGAAATACTCAAAAACCAATTTTTACATGTGGTTAATAAGACCAATTGACTCTACCAAATACTCAAACCGTCCTGGTAAGAAGGCTTTAGTAAAAAGGTCGGCCAACTGTTTTTCAGTAGCAATTTGAATCAGAATGATTAAACCTTTTTCAGAGTTATCTCTGAAAAATGATATCGAATTTCGATATGTTTTTTTTAGAATGTTGGACAGGATTAGCTGTAATGAACATAGCAGTTGTGTTATCAATGTAAATAGGTGTTTTAAGAAAGTTGAACCCGTAATCCAGTAGTTGGTTTTGTAACTAATGGATTTGAGAACATCCTGCTGAAGCAGCAATGTACTCAGCTTCTGCAGTAGAAACAGAGACATTTGTTTGTTTCTTGCATTGCCATGAGACTAATCTGGGTCCAAAATTGACACCCCCCCATTGTTGATTTTCTATCTTGACAATCCGCCATGATCACTATCAGTATACCCATGTACTCGAAGTTTCCTTCATAAGGATACCATAGCCCTAAAGCCGGTTTACCTTTGAGATACCTGAATATTCTTTTGACAGCAATTAAGTGGGATTCTTTCGGGTCTGATTGATACCTTGCACAGACACAAACAGCATACATAATGTCTGGTCTAGATGCAGTGAGATACATCAAAGAACTAATCATAGATCTGTATAATGTTTGATCTACTGATTTTCCTTTCGATCAGGATCAATCTTGGGTTCACATCAGTTGGAGTTCTAATTGACTAACAATCTTGCAGCTTAAATTTCTTCAAGAGTTTGTCGACGAACTTCTCTGGTTGATAAAAATACCATCTGCAGATTGCTTAACTTTAGACCCAGAAAGAAATTTATCTCCCATAGAACTCATCTGAAATCGAGATTTCATGATTTCTTTGAATTCATTGCACATTTTGGACTTGTAGAACCAAATATGATATCATCAACATACACTTGTACACATAAAAGATCATCAGCATCCTTCCTTATGAATAAAGTTGGATCGATTTTTCCTCGCGTGTATCCATGTTGGATTAAGTGCTGTGACAATGTCTTATACCAGATTCTAGGGCTGATGTAGTCCATATAGGCTTTGTTCAACTTGTACACACGATGTGGATATGTAGCATCATTCAAACCCGGAGGTTGCTTCACATACACATCATCGGTGATAGAACCATACAAAA
>JACCIY010000861.1:0-45675 GCA_025506505.1 Flaveria sonorensis
ATCAACACTCTAAAATTTTTATACGGGTCGTATGTGCCCCATAAACGTCGTATAGGGGGGTCGTATAATTTTAACGGGGCTATAACTCCTCTGACAGCCACCTAAATTTTTCCTCGTAGTCAGTGTCGAAATTTGCTATACGTGTCGTATAGCCCTATATGTCGTATTGGGGTCGTATAGGGCTATATAGGGCGTTTAGCTCTCTGACACACCCCCTGAATTTTCCTCGTTTTTAGTGCATCGCCCTATAACGCCGCGTATGGACCCATACGCGACGTATAGGGGGGGTGTCGATTTATATGGTTGGGTGTCTAACATTAGGACCCCAATTTAAATGATTTTGTGTAAAGGTGATAAGTCTATCAACACGGTTTTTAGGATACTAGTTACGTTTGATACATCTACAGACACTCATAAACGTGCGTTCTAACTTCAGTTAGCTTGGCATCAGTTTTTACTGATCTTAGCATTGCATAAGTTGCAGTTATTTAGTTATAACGATGAAAGTTTATTTATAGAAACCTTATCGTCTACCACTCCCATACTTGTAGTTAATATTGCTTAGGATTAACTTACAACTGATGATGTATTCCATTAATTAGTAGCAACTTCTTACTTGTCTCATCTGTCACCACTAAATCATACTAACTAACTATAGAGATTTTCATAATCTAAGTTGCTAATTGTTCTAGTTATTATTTATTATCAATAATACTTACTAAACTGATAACCATTTTAATACTATTGACATTGCTAAGCCACTTTTCATCAATCATGCGTAACCAAGCAACTTCAATAGGTCATGACGTTGACCCTTAGACCTAATTAGTGTGTTGCCCCAACCTCGTTCATGGGGATGGTGTCCCCTTGAGACCCTTGGCGGTCTAGAGTTAAGTAACTAAGTTTATAATAATAATCCAAATTGTTTCATTATAGCTTCAGTTAACCCAATTGATCGTTTATATAATTTATGTAGACCAAAATCAACTTGTATAATTGATAAAACAAATAGAAGAATAAGCAAAACTTTTACCTAGTTAATTCAGTTTTTCAAACAAATACCTCATAATTAATAGCCTAGTAAACTATATGTTGACTGTGGAAAGGCACCCTTTGGGTATATATTGGTTCACGGCGAGCACACCACCGCTCTCTTGGCAACACCTTACTGGTAGGTAGATTGGGTTTAAACAATTTTATATTTTTATATTTAACTGAAAATAAGATAAGAGTAAAATGTTATTTTCTTCCTTGATGTTTTGTTGAATTTGTCATTTCAATCCAAAAACTTTTCTTTTGTCATTTTAGTCACTGTAGTTTACCAAATGTTGTCGTATTCATCCACTCCACTAACTCCGTTAAGATCTCCGTTAAATATGAGTGTATTTTAGTCTTTTTCAATACTCTAATTATCCAATCAAAACAAATAATAAATTAATATTCAATTAAAACTAAAAAATATATGAAGCGATTAGTGAGACAGGACGCCTCGATTCAAAAGCTTCGATTAACTCTAACTCATGTTATTCGATTGAGGTATGCTGTGAGATTTCATTTGATCTTCACTTTTTTTCGACGCGTACTGTTGTTTGATTGAGATCTATAGTTGTCACATTTTGTTTTATTATATTTTACTCTAAGATAAATGATTTAGGGTAGTTAAGAGGAGTGACATCACTATTAAAATACTTGAGGATAGTTGATGGTAAAATGAAGTGAAGAGTGAAGTGAAGAGTGCAGGATTGATGAAAAAATCAAGGGAATTTGAGGGTAGACTAGGAGTGATCCTCCCACCTTAAAAAAAACTATAAATGGTACACATAAAAGGAATCGTCTAGAAAGAAGCAGTACAAAGTATGAGGTCTAAAATTTTGAGATTGGAAAAAGTTAAAGGACAAAAACCAGAAAATACAAAGATAGGCCCTCGTGCAACTCTGGAACACTGGACAGTAGTACTTGTCTTGTTATACACATAATAATGCAAGTACTTGTTTTTTTTCCAAGCAATGACCCCAAACATCTTGTGGTCTTTGTTTCTTTCGTGTAGCTAAACATTAATGTTTTGGAGGTTATTCCGATTATAAACTAGTGTATTTCATAGTTGAAGTTGTAGGATTAAACCATACGAAGTATAGATGTAGAGAATTTAAGTGTATAATGTAAAGTATAGAACTTATGTTGGTCGATAAAATAAAAAAAAACTAAACATTTGATACCAAGTGACATGTAGATCCTCCTTTTGTTATCAACATAGTTATTCAAACAACTAGACACACCATCTTGGTAACGCCACACACCATCGCACTTACCACATAACCCTCTACCTAGCATTACCTTCTTTGTCTTCATAGTTGTTGACAAACACCCCCGACACTTTTGCAAAATTAGCGCCGCAGATATGTGGTTGGTGTTCTGTCGTGGTCCAGATCACCTTTTTCCCCACATTTATAAGAGCTTTAATATGGAATTGAAACCCAAAGCGAATTGATTTAATTTGAGTTTCTTCATTTTTAATACAATGTTTATGTTTAAAGATAAAACCGGATTATAAATTATGTGACAAAGATAATTTTTGGTTGTTTTATATACATTTGTTAGTTGATTATTTTATACGTGTAAGTATTTTATATGTATTTGTTATTATATATATACATTTACCACAATATGATCCAACTTTTATCGTATTCTTGATTTAAAGTGAATCAATAAACTATTGTTTTTCGGTTCAATGCATTGCTTTTTGATTGTATCCCCACCTTCAATTAATTTGTATCATTTTTTAATAATTACAATTAAACACCCACATCTTTTTATTAGCTTTATCATTACACCCCTTAACAAATCACAATCATATATTCCCTTAAGTGGCTTTCCAACATGTGTTTTCAAGAAAGCAATGCCGACTCTTTTCATAAATTATTTTGAATATAAAGACTTTGGCTATAAAAAGTGGTATTCGGACGTATTTCGAAACTTAGTGTTTATTATATAAGATTTGTACATTATGACACATGTAATCATTAATATTAAACTTTTAATGTTGAAATAATCAAAATTCATTTGGAAGTAAAATTAGGTATTAACAGAAAGGCGTTTTAAAACATATGTAGAGTATTCTTTCCCATGCTTCTGATCACGTTTTTTGTAAATAGTCATACGATCAGTATTTCATTTTTAATTTTAGTTCTCATTTTATTTTTTTGATTTTAGATATTGTACTAATGTTAATGCACATCCAAACACCTTAATACCCACAACTGTTTTGCCTTTACATGTTAGAACCAATAATTCAAGAGCAATCCAGTACCAAGGCCAACTCCTTTTCAAACATAATTCCAAACCGATAACCTTGTTACCACACAAAGTACACCCTATTCATTTGAAAATGAGGGTTGCTTTGATTACTTGGTACAAAATGTAGGAATAGTTTGTATGGTATCTGCTAATATCTTTTTAACAGTAATTCATGTAGAGGATATATACTTCACTGATCAAATTTGAAAAATCTGAGAGGCACGTAGCGTTTTCAGATTGAAACAATTTGAGGGTTTAATCCAAATGGTTAATCGGATAAAACTCGGAATCAAAAACGAAGTTTGCGTTTTCTGTGTGTTTTCCTTGAACCAAAAGAAGAACAGAGATAACCAAATGTGCAGGAATCCCTTTTTCTTGTAGGATGGGGCAAACTACCGAAGGCAAGCAATTTACTGTCTTTGAATGATTGAAAAATATTAAAAGAAAATTATTTTTGTTGTTTTAATTTTTTTAAAAAGAAAACTTACACTATCATCATCAGTACTCGTTGAGTCAGCTTTAGTATGTGGCACACATTTCTTCTCCTTCTCAACCTTCTCAAAAAGAAAACTTAGTGATTAGATGCTAAGACATGCTTGAAAGATTAAATTTTGAAAAGGTTGAGAAGAAGAAGAAATGTGTGCCGCATACTAACGATGACTCAACAAGTACTGATGATGATAGTGATAATAGAGATGTAGGGATTATATATGAGTACATCTTACAACAATGAAGGTGTGTCTAAGGATCCTCCTCCGAATACATCATCTAAGAGAACGAGTGATGACCTGAATACCACAATGAAGAATATGGAGGACTATTCATTGGCAATATTGGCGCATCTGTTCGGAAGTTAGCCAAGATGAAGACTATTGCACTTGTGAACACATTAAAACAATGAAAATGATTAATCAAAGATGATAAAACTGATATCTTTACATGTGAACACTAACCTATGAATACTGACCTTTTTATGATAAGATTACTTAAATTTGATTAAACACACATACACATAAACAATGTCATAATATAAAAGGACTAATCTATCTTTATATTTTTATAATATTATGATATACTAACAGATCGAATTTATGTAAACAAAACGTACACATAGTGAGTGATCTATCTAGTAGTTTTGATATCTCAACAACCTTAAAAGAGGCTACACCAAGTAAATAACATATGATGAAATAATTAGTAACCCACAAGTACAACATATACCTCTTTTAAACCTACACAATTCTATCAAGAACAAAGTTGGGTTAGTTACTTGTACATTATGCATTAGAAGTTGTACATTGTGTATGAATCTAACATTTTCACCTAACTATAAAAAAACATACCAAAGTAAATCCCACAAAGATTTTATCTTTGATGTATGCACAAAGATGGAAATTGAGATAGAATGGAATAGGTTTCTCCTCAATTGGTTAAGTGAGATTGATACATTCTCTTGATACCAAAATGGGAATTGCAACTTTTGTGTCAAATCCCTTTCTTTTGATCTCTCACTAATTCATACTTCTTTTCAAGTCACCATCTCTTCTTATCTTTTGTGACACTTGAAGACAATTAGTCACTATCAACAACAGAAAGATGAGGGCTCAAAGACCAACCAAACTTGCTTGTGATCTAACTTGGAGTTTTGTAACCACTCGTGCGAGGGACACCTTAATGGTTAAAGTTATTCAACAACATACGTTTGTTATCAATTAATGCATTGAGATAGGATTTTTCATGCTCGTACACCATGTGTACGGACAAAATGTGGACCAATTTAGATAATATTATTGTACGTCAATTCGAAAGTGAGATAATTGAAGTGCATAATGGAGTGTTTTAAACTTTTTATACTCATAATATTCATCTACTAATGAGCGTAAAAAGAAAGAAAATGTTAACTTACACATCGGTTAAATTTTTTTTTCTAATAAATGTATTTTAAGTCGTTTTTTTCTTACGAGAATAACACTTTAGAATATTAGAGGTATAACATCAATAAGTTGGACCAGAGTCGACTTCCTTGTTTGAAGCGGAAATTCGCCTTCACATTACTAGGGGTAGATTAGTCAAAATAAATGTACACGATTAAATTTTATTATGGGATCTATTCAATCATGTAATATTGGTGCCCGGTATTTGAACAATTAATTTGACTAAAGCTTGTAAAGTTAGGGAAGAAGTTATCACATGATTATATATGATTAGAGTCCAATCAAGTTCTATCAATCACTTTTGCAATCTAACCCCCCTCTCACATCGCACGAAGCGTATAACTTGTACGGGCCTTATATCTTTTTCAAATCATTACCCCCTCACATCAATTAAGTCTGTAAAGTTATACGTTCTCTACAAGATCATATGGCAAGTGAGTATTTTAAGAAGTGTTCGTATGGTCGTATAACCTAAAATGATATGTGTGATGAGGCACACAAGTGAATATTTTGAATACAACTCTGTTATCACAAAAAAAGAAAACACACACACACACTATCGGAATGTTGACAAATAAACTAAACACAACCGCGCATTTCGTGTTTTAGACGAAGTTAAGGAATCATCGTTATATCTTTGCGCTAACTGACAGGAGTTTTGTCGTTACGCGCCGTGAGTTTAGTTGTTATTGCCTTAGTTTGTCGAAAACCATAAAAAGTTAATATCGAAACTGGTTCCGATGATACCAAAACAGAAAACGATATTTTTCGCTATTAACCGGTTAGGTTCATCATGATACCGCAACGTAACCGCATTTTATGAAGCCTACGATACCAAATTTTGACAAAAAAAAAACAGTTAAAAATGAAAATAACATGTGATGAATTATAATTGTCTTACCTTAATAACACTAAAGAATGTGAACATGAATAAGTGATGATTCATTTAGAGTGATTAGCAAATGAAATACCTAGAGTCTTTATAGATTTATCTACGGCTCAAGTTATTTTATTTTATTTTTATGAGTCAATATTCCCAATACTTAGGGTGGGATAAAAAGCATTTGAAAATGAAATAACTTGCAATGAATTATTGATTTCTTGCTTTAATCGTCAAACAATACAATGTAAACAAGATACGTTCACTAACTTTGAAAGGGTGACTATATCGCATATACCAATTGCTAATGCTCAGTTAAATTATAGTGTCTAAAAATATGTGGAATCAATGTGAAGATTCGAACCGGTTTCTAAAGAAAAACCACACCAGATTAGTTACAAATGAGATTCAAATCCCGTTTTTAAACCAGTTTCCAAGTTGTTATACCCAAATGACAAAGTGGTTTCTAACTGACGGGTCAGATAGAAACCAAACATGTTTAACCCAACTAATATAACTTTTTGCGAATGAAGAGAACATATAAAATTAAGAAACAGCCAACAATTGAAAAGGAAAAATGTTTTGGAGAAATTTTAAAGTTGTTGTTTTCCAAGTTTTATTAGAACTAATATAATTTTTCGTTGATTTTTAACACCATTGTAATCAACCTTGAAAGCTCACCAACTTTTAAAAACAATATTATTATTTTTTAAATATCATGTAATAGTATTTTTTCTTTGGAAATATATAATATTACTTCTTATATTAATTAACAACCCTTAGCTACTTTAAATTATGATTAGTTATCTAAGATGAGGGTTCGATGATTCGATCCAACGGCACCTCTCTAGTCTAAGGTGTTATTTACTTGTTAAGTTTTTTTATATGTGGCTACAACTCACGCAGGTCCTCCAAGTTTCCTAAAATCCCATATGTACCCCTCAATTATGAAAAGTGTATAAAAATCATTTAAAAGGTTAAAAGTTTACGGCACGTATGTGGGAACTATTATCACCATAATTTGTATTTTTTTTTGTTAGTTCAACTAAATAACTTTTCAAATGCTATATTTACTATTCTAATTAATTATAATACTCAATAAAATACATTTTAAATTGCTAAATTTTAATAAGTTACCTAATATATTTTTACCTTTTTTTCTAGATTTTATTTAGTTTTTCTTTAATAATATTTGGTATATAATATTTTATGTAATTCCAAATGTCATTGTGCTGTTTTTTTTTTGTTTTTTATCTGTTTCGACATTTTAAATTAGGATTTTAACATTACCTTTTTAACTAAATATACAGTCGTAGTATGTTTTTTATCTACGCTTTGATATTCAAAACTGAACCACCAAAGCTTACTGGCACCACTTCTCGTTTAATACAGATATATGAATATACACGGTTGTTCATATTTTAGCTACATTTCAGTATAAATATAACTTGAATGTAAGCATTTACTAATTTCATAATATACACAAAAATACATTATTATGGTACCAAAATGTTTGTGATGTCATTTAAGTATTCACGATCTTTAACACGCGGCATATTCTTTTTAGAATCAACATACGTGGACAATGGCCAGAACCATATAACTAGCACGTGTGCATATCAAATGATAAAATTAAATTAAAACGCTTATTCGTTATCCGTGCTATTTGTTTGATTTTTTTTTTTTTTAACAGCAACAATGAAGATATACCATTAAAAAGCTAGCGGGTAACTAGCAAGTACAAGCACCAAAATAAGCATACTATTTTACATCGAATTATACTTTAGAGAGACCTTGATATGGGTTAACACACCAAATTGTCCATTCTCCAGAAATTTTACATCCTATAGATGTTGCCCACGAGTATGCCATTGTCTTGATTTCGTCTACCGCATTATCTATGGAAGCTCGTTGATTGTGGAAAATCCATTTGTTGCGTAGTTACCAAATGGTCCAGATGGTTGTGTAAGCAGTTAAAATCTTTATATATCTTCTTCAATTTTGAGCCACTGGACTGGTAAGTCTCTGTTATGAGCACCTTGATGGAGGCACTGTTTGCAACATCCATGTTTAACCACCAAGAGATACGCCTCCAAATGAAGCATACCACCTTTAACGGGATACACTTCAGCCAAACAATGTGGAAGCATCTCAGAATTCTTTTTAGATTTATCAAGTTTCCTTCATCCCACTGCCCCATGAATATTACATCATCTGCATACATTGAATGTGTGATTATAGGCCCCCGTTAGGAAGTTTAATACCTTTGTAGAGTGCCTTTCCCAATGTCGATCTCATGATAGCCGAAAGACCTTCCATAGCTATGATAAAGAACATAAATCTATGTGTTATAATAAAATAATGTTTTGAGTTGTCACTTGTTATAATTTTAGACATCTTATTTTTATTTTTTTCTGCTTCTCTCTCCTACTAAATATTTACGTTAACTACCAATTATATTATTTAATTCTATTTTTGATTAAAATAGTTTTTTAATAAATTATGAAAGAGCTCTTTTTAAAATGCAATATCCAAAGAAACAATTTTTTGTATACCATAAGTAATTTTTTTATAATACCAACTTTTTTAAAAATACATAATATTTTAAAAAGTAGTGTTTTTAGAAAATAAAATTTTTATGAACCGTAATAATTAAAATTCCGAGTTATAATAAGAATTTTTTTATAAAATGAAATTTTCTTAAAACGGTTTGATTTCGAACAAAATGTTTTAATTTTTTAATAAAAAACTAAAATACAAAAGTTTAAACGAAATTATATAATTATTTTATTACTTATAGTCATTACTTATAGGTAATTTTAATAATCTCTTATCTCAAAATATAGCTTAATAATTAATAATTTTTCGTTACTAACTATTTAATATTTTATTTATTCAACTCGTGTGATACACGGGATACTAACGTAGTGTGTATATATATGCATGTCATACGTTATAAGTGCACATATATAAAGGGGTGGATTTAGTAAGGAGGGGGAGAGGTCAACCGACTCTTTAGAATTTGTTTTTATATGTAATGTGTCTTAAAAGTTTTCGTTTTGGCCTGTGTTGTTTTTAATGCCGACCCTTATGAAAAAATTTACGACCCCTAAACATAGATAATTTTTTATCTTTAACCTACTAACAGTTAAATTAAGAGCTTGATTTAGATAAAATTAATTAATAAGCTCAATATTAAATAACCGATTAAGTTTTTTTTGTATTAATTTAAAGCCTAATTCATTTTCAGTTAACCTATTATAATCAATCATTCTATATATATCTTTAAAAGTTCACTTAAAAGTTAACCTAAATTGAGAGACATTAATAACAAGTTTCTGGTTGTGAAGAGGATAATAGCGACCTAGGCAAAGATCAGCAAATTGCAATTCCTACTTCGGTGCTTAGTATGGCTATGAATCAAGACAACATTTTTTTTTCAAATGTGTTTTTTATGTATTTCAATTTATTATTTTATATATTCATATATTTCAATTGAAAAGTTGTCATATGGCCTAATCATCTTTTTCTTATATACTCACATAGCACATGTGCTTTGATTTAACAAAATGTTTATCTTTTTTGTTTTTCAAATAAACAAAAAAATTTAATTAAATATATAATGAAAATAATAGTTGATTTTTTCAGGGCTTATGTAGATATTTTAGAAAAGAATATTACCCTAAACCATGATCATCAAGTGGTATTTTTTTTAAAAAATTTATTTAGAACATTTTTCATGAGATCCTTCCGAACATTATCCAATAAACTTTTATTTACACGATTTGAACCGACCAAAACCAAAAATTCCAATTATGTTGAGGTGCATTTGACAAGCAAAAAAACAACCGTGGAGGAAAAAAAATCCCTAGGTCCACTATAGATACCATATTTACTATTAATAATTACATTTATTATTAATCAATATATATAGTACGTCGTGTAAAAGTAAAATGATTTTAGCAATTCTTGAGCGTATTCATGGCTTTAAAAGGAACGTCACAAGGTTTAAGTCACCCTTAGGGTTTACTTTTTTGGCGGAGTTCCTTTTACTAAAATGATGTTTTGAAAGTATTTGTCAAAATGGGTATTTATTAAAAGGAAAATTACCAAAATAAAAATGTGACCAAACTAAATTACTAATATAATAATTGAAAATTAAATTTATAAAAAAAAAACAACCAATAAAAATGAGCAACGTGTCCATTCCTCGCCACGTGGGTGAGGAAAATCTATAAATTCTCGCAGAAAATGTGACTGGGCGAGGGAATTACGTAATCACTAGCTGACGTGGCAAAATTTCAGTGGTTTCTCTCTGACATGTCGCATTCCTCGTTGACTGGGCGAGGAATCATAGGTTTTTTTCGCTTATAATTACCAAAATGCCACTGCTCACTCAATATTTTATTTTATTTTTTTAAAATTCAAATTTTTAAAAAAGTATTTACTAAAAATTAAAAAATGTTAGTTTTATTAAAATTTTTCATTTATTGTTTTTTAAACACTTAAATTTGTTATTTAATGTGGGTTTTCCCTATATAATACAAGCTTTCCTCTTACCAAACTTATCAATTTTTAGTTTTTTTTCTTTATTCATTTTACTAGTTTAGAAATACGTTTTTAACACGGTTGAATTAAAATATTAAGTTAATAGTTAATATTTAAAAAATTTAAAATAAATTTTTTAAATAAGATATGATTTGAATTACGTAATCAACTATAGTAATAACAATATTTTTTAAACTTTAATCTTTAAAAAACTTTTGTTTAAATAAATGCAATTTTTTATGTTTAAAATGCATTTATTTAAACAAAAGTTTTTTAAAGATGAAAGTTTAAAAATATCGTTATTACTTAAAATAGTTAATTTAATATTTTAATTCAACCCGTGTTAAAATATATTTCTAAACTTTCTAAACTAGTAAAATGAATAAAGTAGAAAACTAAAATTTGATTATTTTGTTAAGAGGAAAGCTTGTCTTATATAAGAGAAAACCACATTAAATAACAAATTTAAGTGTTTAATAAACAATAAATGAAAAAAAATTAATACAACTAAATATTTTTTAATTCTTGGTAAATACTTTTTTTAAATTTTTTTATTTTTTTTAAAAAATAAAAATTCGGAGCGAGGAGCGACATTTTGGTAATTATAGGCAAGTAGGGCTGCAAACGAACCGAACGAACACGAACAAGGCCTTGTTCGTGTTCGTTCGTTAAGAAATAAACTTGTTCAGTACCTGTTCACGAACACTTACCGAACGAGATTTCTTGTTCGTGTTCGTTCATTAAGAAAATGAACATGTTCATGAACTGTTCACGAACACTTACCGAACGCAAATGAACACAAACAACTATTCATGAACGTGAAGAACACAAAGAAGCTTATGAACACAAACGAATACAAATGATTATAGATTTATTTTAGAATAAAATTTTTTTTTATTACAAACATTACACAAAATCAATCAAAATATATAAGTACTTAACATAAATATAAAAAATACTTGATATATAGTTATAAAAATAACTGACACAAAAATTAAGAATATAAACGAACATAAACGAACACATTATCGAACATAAACGAACATATTATCGAACGTTCACGAACGGACATTAATGAACACATTATCGAACGTTCACGAACATAAATAAACGAACGCGGCTTGTGTTCATGTTCGTTCGTTTAACCAACGAACGAATTTTTCTTGTTCGTGTTCGTTCATTTACTAAACGAACGAACATAAACGAACTTCCCGCCGAACGGTTCACGAACTGTTCGCTGAACGTTCAGTTCGTTTGCAGCCCTATAGGCAAGGAAAACCCACGATTCCTTGCCCAGTCAGTGAGAAACCACTGAAATTTTGTCACGTCAGTGAGGGATTATGTAATTCCCTCGGACAATCATCTTTTCAGCAAGGGATTATGTAATTCTCGCACACAGTCATCTTTTCAGCGAGGATTTACGGATTTTCTCGCCCACGTGGCGAGGATTGGACACATGGCTTGTTTTTATTGGTTGTTGTTTTTGTAAATTAAATTTTCAATGATTATATTGGTAATTTAGTTTGGTCAAATGTTTATTTTGGTAATTTTTCTTTTATTAAAAGTTTTTATTTTCTCACTCATAATCTTATTGGATAAAAGAGTTTCCATTTTAATTAATATTTACTAAAAAAGGTTAAAGGAAAAAGTTGTTAAAAAACCAAATTTTTTTTTGAATCTGCAAGTCAATTTTTTTTTTAAATGTTTTTAGTTGTTCAAAAATGTTTTCTTAAAACCTTTTCTAAATATAAATAGTTGATATCAATATTTGATACGTACTAACAAGTATAATCTATACATTATACATTATCTTTTAAATCTATAAGAAATTTATTAAAAAAAATTAATGGATCTGTCATAGTTTAAAAAATATTTCTTATGTGTTTTATTTCCTTCATAAAAGTTCTTGAAAGTTTTTTTTTCTTAAATAGAGACGTGTGTCCTTTTTTATAAAAAAAAATATTTCTTTTAATTTTCTTGAAATAAATACAAACGTTTGTCTTTATTTTTTTGAACATACATACTTTTTGAGCACGTTTGTAAATTATTTAATAGGAAATACAAACTGATGTATTAAAAAACAATTTATATAATATCATGATCAAACAAAAAAAAAATCAAATGTTTTATCCTGTTTTTATTAGATTTTTATATGTAAAAAAGGAATCAAGAAAACGTTTGTGTAGAACTAAACCTTTTGAAATTTTTTTTTTTATAAAACTGCAGGTCCAAAAAAATAGAAGATTTTGGTTTTGTTGTAACTTTTTTACTTTAGCCCTTTTTAATTAACATTATTTAATTAAAAGTGAGTTTTTTTTCCTAAGATTATGAGTGAGAAAATAATCTTCTCTAATAAAGCAAAATAATTGTTGTCACATGTTATTTTCTTACACTCATTTTGTCACTTGTCATATTTTTACATTTATTTTGTCACTTGTCATATTTTCACACTCATTTTGTCACTTGATTTAAAATATCAAGTTAAACATTTAATAATGATATTATATGCTAATAATATTTTTTATATCATTTCCAAAAACAGATTTTTTGAAACATAAAAACATATTTGTTTTTATAATTTAATAACATAAATTTATGAAATACGAAGTTTTTTAACAAAATAATCTTTTTAAAACAACATTTTTTAAAGACAAAAGTTCAAAAAAAAGTTATTGTTTAATTAACTAAGGTAGTTAATCATACGTAGTTTCAATAATATTTTATCTCAAAGAATTATTTTATAATTTTTATATAATAATTAATAACTATTAATTTAATATTTTCATTCAACCCGAGTTGTACGTGAGTTTCTAAAATAGTTTTTAATAAATATTTATTTTAGTAAATACTTTTCAAAACACATATTTTGGTAAATACAATTTCTAGCAACGCCATTGAAAAAAAAAACTCTTTTTGGGAAGGTTGAAAGGCTTCTTTAAAATATGATTTCCATATTTCCTAGAAAATCTATAAAAAAATATATTGTTTTCAATTTTATAGGAAGAAATATGGTTGCTTTTCATCAATAGCACGTATTTTGGTGCAAGATTTTTCTTGTTTCGTGTTGATTTTGAAATTGGAAATATGATAAATTGACATTTAAAAGTCAAAATTTGTACTTTTCTCGAAGGAAAATTGCAACCTTAATGTCGTTTTAATTAGGGCTGATCACGAGCCGAACCGAGTCGAATCAGGGCAAGCTCAAACTCGGTTCGAATTTAAACCGAGCCAACTCGGCTCGTTTCGGTTTTAAAACCGACTTAGAAATCTAGGCTCGAGCTCGGCTCGGTTTTTAACCGAGTTGGCTCGGCTCGGTTCGTTTTGGCTCGGTTTTAATTTCATAAACACAAATAAAAAAATCAAATGCAAAATACATTTAAAATATTTCATAACTCATTACCGGTTTATAACAAGTTTCACAAAATATGAACTAGTTTAAAGAAACTAAGTTCAACTTCAACAAAATACAAATAACTTCATCATTATCTAAATTGAACGAATAAAACCCGTAGCACACATACAACCAGTAATATATTTTTAGTAAATAAATTAAAAGTATGTTTGAATAATTTATTCTAATATATAAAAATATATATAAGCATCACATGAAACAATCCAAAACAAACATTATAGTTTAATATTTTGATAAAAAGATTAGTTAAAAAATATATTATATTCTTAACAAATAAGTAAATGCAATGATATATGTTATATTACAAGTAAAACAATTCGAGCCATACAGAGCCGAGCTAACAAGCGAGCTAAACCGAGCCGAGTTCAACTCGTTTTCATACCGAGTCGGCTCGGTTCGATTCAGTTTAAAACCGAGCCATTTCGAGCAAGCTTTTTTCGAGCTTTTTCCGAGTGAGATTCGAGCGAGCTACGAGATATTTGGACGGCCCTAGTTCTAATATTAATGCTTGTTACTTAAATCGAATATTTCGTCAAATCAAAATTTTATATTGAAATCCATAATCTTTTACATTAATTTATATACTTTTCACCACCAACCATCTGGTTGAGTGATAGCCTTATGATTTTTTTTAAAAAAGTTTGTGAGTTCGAGTCCTACTATTAACAAAATGTTCTTGGTGGGCTGGGTTTTATTGTAGTGGGCCTTCAGGTGGCGGGTTTTCTCCGTAATTAGTGGTTGGTGGGCTTGGGCTACCCAACGCTGTCTGTGCTGACGAACGTATGGGATGCTTTTTACTCATTGAAATACCCCGGATAACCGGTCTTTAATTAGTTGACCGTTAAAAAAAATTATATACCTTTCAAATACATACAATAGTTTCAAAAAGACCAATATAGGAGAGTAATCACCCCTTAACCTCAACACATGGCACCTCCCCCATCCATCTATCCCACCCACTAGGGCCTATATATATACACATTCTTCACAAGCAAAAACATAAACACCCTCCCCCCCCCCCCCCCCCCCCCCCCCCCTCTCTCTCTCTCTCTCTCTCACACACACACACTCCCTACATATACACACATATATACATCAATTATTTTTGAAGGTTATCAATGGTTGTTTTGACAGTGATTATTGGTGTTGTGTTGGGTCTTTTCATGTTGAGCACTGCTCTTTTGAAATGGAATGAGATGAAGTACAGGAAGAAAGGTCTACCCCCTGGTACCATGGGTTGGCCACTTTTTGGTGAGACTACTGACTTTCTCAAGCAAGGCCCCACCTTCATGAAAAACAAAAGAGCAAGGTGCTTTTTCTTCATCTTCCTCAAAATCCCAACTCACAAATGCTTAGCAATTCAATCTAAGTTTTGTCGTAATTTAATTGGTTTTCACAAAACCCTGAAACTGTACGCAGTAATATCTCACTTACAAAGCACTGTTAAGTAAATATAAAGGCAAGGACAAACCTTATCATATATTGAAGTATGCCATTTACATATATCATATATTGAAGTAGGAGTTTGAAATCACGTTTTGTATGGCATCTTTCTTTCATGTTTACAAAATGCTCCATTTTACTCTCTTTCTTGATCAAAAGATACCTTTTTCTTGATCTTCTTGAGAAACCCATACCAGAGATCAAAAAGCAACCTTTTTGTTGGTTTTCTTGGAAAACCCAACTCAAAAATGCATCATTGTTACACTAGTTGATTTGACACAACAAAAAAAAAGTATCTTTTTTTTGTAATTTCTTGAAAAACCCAACTCAGAAGTGCACAATTCTAACTTGTCTTGTTAACAACAGGTATGGAAGTGTGTTCAAATCCCACATCTTGGGGTGCCCAACAGTTGTTTCAATGGATCCAGAGCTCAATAGATACATCCTCATGAATGAATCCAAAGGAATCATTCCGGGTTACCCACAATCAATGCTTGAAATCCTTGGGAAATCAAACATTGCAGCTGTTCATGGGTCTGCTCACAAGAACATGAGGGGTGCATTGCTCTCTCTTGTTGGCCCCTCAATCATCAGACAACAAATTCTCCCCAAAATTGACCACTTCATGAGATCCCATCTCAGTAACTGGAGCAATCAGATCATTGACATCCAACAGAAAACCAAAGAGGTCTGCATCATTGATTGTACTCTACTGTACATCCCTTCATTGCACTCTGTTTGTTCATCACTCTGTTTCTTACTCTGTTCATCCCAGATGGCTCTGTTATCATCACTCAATCAAGTTTTTGGGATTGAATCTTGCACATTATCTAAAGATTTCAAGCCTGAGTTTTTTAAACTGGTTTTGGGGACTCTTTCGCTTCCGATTAATCTCCCAAACACCAACTATCGTCGAGGATTACAGGTTCGAAAACGTTTTCGCCTGAGTTTTTAAACGTTTTCAAATTCGTTTTGAAAGAAATTGATAACTTATTTTTGAATTTGGTTGCAGGCGAGGAAGAACATTGTGCGAATGCTGGAGGATTTGATCGACGAGCGACGAAATTCGAAAGAAAGCCATGAAGATATGCTTAGTTCGTTGATGAATTGTGGGGATAACAGATATCAATTGAGCGATGAAGAGATAATTGATCAAATTATTACGATTTTGTATTCTGGGTATGAAACAGTTTCCACTACTTCAATGATGGCAGTGAAGTATCTCCATGATCATCCCAGAGTTCTTGAAGAACTTAGAGTGAGTTATTAGTTTCTTGAAAACAAGAGCAATTTTCAAGATTATTTCCATTAAATTATTATAATTGTTTTCTTGCAGAAAGAACATTTGTTAATCAGAGAGAGAAAAATGGCAGAGGACCCACTAGATTGGAATGACTACAAGTCCATGAAGTTCACTCGTGCGGTAGGTTTAGATTATTAATAAATTAATTAAATGATAAAGAATTTAACCAATTTTTTTAGATTTTCTTTTTAGAAATGATAAAGCATATTAGAGATATAAAATTAAAAACAAATAATTTATTCATTGTATAAGATACAATTACTTTTGAAGGTAAAATAGTATTTTTAAAATTATTTACAGATTACCTTTTATAATTAATAACATAATAACCTTATACTTACATAAAATTTTACATTATCCACCCATTTTAAGATTTCACCTATATCTTTTAATCTATCACGTTTAAAAAAATTTTGAGACTCTAATTGTAACCTGTGTTTTTTTTAAACGTCTTGGTGTAAACTTTTTGCTGAACCGATCTATGTTTTGTGAGGTACAACAGTTAATGCGTAAATGTAACTCGTCATATAGAACCCATTTATTTGGTGTTTTAAACTTTTGCTTAGAAAAAACATAATAGACTTTTATAAAAATACTATAAGAATAACAAAATATTAGAAACACGTGTCGGATGCAATATGTCGCCCCGCCGCATTGCGCTAGCACCCTTAAATAGAAAGAACGTAAATGTAAAATATTAAATGTAAAATAATTACTTAATTTATATGTTCTTTTGTTCTAAATAAGTTCGTACTACATGTGTTGTTGGTATGGTTATAAACGAGTCAAGCTGGCTTGTCGGTCATGAGGATTGGCTAAATAAATCCTAGCTTAAAGGAACTCAAGCTTATACTGTAGCTCATCCAATAAACGAGCACGAGCTCGAACTTCATATATCAAACTTGAGTCGGCTCATGAACCTAAACAAACTTTTAATTTATATTCAACAAATATAAGTTATATGATAAAATAGTTAAAAAATATATATTATGCTACATATAAAAAGTATAATTACAAATATATATAAAATCTAATAATAACAATATCTAAATAAAGTAATTAAATATCAAACGAGCCAAGCTTGAACTTGACAGACATATCTCATGAGTCGGCTTGAGTTTTAGAAATAAAATTCTAAGTGAGTTGAGCTTTATCTCTCTTAAGTTAAAACACAACGAGCTCGACCCTAAGCGAGTTTGGCATCAGGTCAGCTCGCTTACATCCTAATTGTTAGAATGTTTTAGTGAATATATAAATATTTGTATATTTATGATACACGGAAACAAATAAAAACTCGATTTCCCTGTCACATTGTTGTATTTTAATAGTTATGCTTGAATAAGATAAACATACAAAATAAGTAATTGATGTAGATGGGTTCAATCCTCGCAAAATACTCTATTAATTAATATATATTATCATGTACGTGTGGGTGTTGCAGGTGATCTTTGAGACCTCAAGATTTGCCACCATTGTTAACGGGGTCCTCAGGAAAACCATCAAAGATATGGAACTTAACGGTAAGTGTATATATGCATGCTTCAATTCGATCATGACGATTGATATGATTTTAGATAGATTTGTAGGGTTTCTTTAAGGGGCTCGATGGATATGGGGTATATATAATGTTATAATGCATGGTGTCTTCATCTATCCATGGACCCTACCACACATCATAATCCACATGGCTTCAATACTTGATCCCATGACCCCTCTTCTCTTGCTCTCTTTTTCAATAGTGATTATATATTTTTAAAAGAGCCGAGCGCTAGACGTTAGGTGTTTTTAAACCGTTAAAGCTATGTAAACTGAAGCAAGGTTGTTTGTTTTATATGGGTCAATTTATATTTTTTAACAGCTACGCTGTGTTCTCGAGTTTACTTAAAGAGAAAAAATAATAAATTTTTTTTTTCCTTTCATTTCAATTTTTTTCTTTTCCTTTCTTTAATTTTTTTTTCTTTTCTCTTCATTTCCTTCCAATTTAGAATGATTCATTTTAGTCTTTATTTTCTTTTCATTTTCTTTTTTTTTTCTCTTCTTAAATGAACTCGGGAACACAATTTTCTTACTTTCCTTCCATTTCCTTCGTTAAAAATTCTTCTTAAATGAACTCGGGAACACAGTGTTAAGCCTTTTTCATTTGTTTATTTTCAATTTTGGAATACGAAGCTATGCATATGTATTATGTTACATGATTATTTTTATTTGAATATTTTAATTTAAGTTAACAATGAACTGTCAGACTGTTAAAACGTATTGGTCTGTCGTTGCCCTTGCTTAACCATCCATCATGGCTCTTTAGGTTTGTTGATTTCTAAAGTCATTGTTAGCGGTTTTGAGTTAGAATTTTCATCAAAGCTAGGTGAACCAGACAATGAACACCCTACTAGATCCTAAAAACACGTCAATGCAAGTTTCGAATCGTTGAATTTAAGTTTGAACCTTTATGGACTTATTGAATCTCATCTTTTTGTAGGTTTTGTGATTCCTAAAGGATGGAGGATATATGTATACACAAGAGAGATAAATTATGACCAGTGTTTGTATCCGGATCCATATACCTTCAACCCATGGAGATGGATGGTAAAATTTGATTCTTACTAATTTTTATAACTTTTTTTTCCTTTTTTTGTAAATAATAAAACAACTCAGTGATGACATTATAAATTGCAGGATAGAAGCTTGGAGACCCAAAATTATTTCTTAATTTTTGGAGGTGGGACGAGGCTATGCCCTGGAAAAGAACTCGGCATTGTAGAAATATCAACTTTCCTTCATCATTTTGTAACTAAATACAGGTATTTGTTGTATTTTTTATAAGAGACCATATTCATTTATTTATTTTATTATTTAAATTTCATGAATAGTAAACAATTGGGACTTAATTAAAAAAATGCAGGTGGGAAGAGGTGGGAGGAGATCAGCTCATGAAATTTCCAAGAGTTCAAGCACCAAATGGACTCCACATCAGGGTTTCCGATTTAAATCCATAAGAAAGTTGACAAAAGCTAAAAAATAAAATCAAAGAAGTGTTCATACGCAAATGATGGAAGTGATAGTAGTAAATTTTGACCATTGCTAGAGATTGTACAAAATAATTTTTCTAGCAAAGTAGGGTTTTCTTTAGTTATGGATGATATATTGAAAGTTTTGGTTTATATATAGTTATGTTATATTCATTTAGAATTTTAGTTTTACGACCAAACTTAAAAGTCTAATCCCAATCTAATATTTATATATATTAAACACGATCATAAAGATAAAAGGTGAGTGAAAATTTAAACCGATTACACATACATTTGATACGGAATAATTATATAATATGTGGGTTTATACCCACTTTGCATCAAGAGTATCTTGTGTACCTCTTGAGGTAACAACAATAAGTATTGGAGCATCTTAATTTAATGGTATTGTTACTTGTAAGTATTACTATGAAGTAACAAGAACAAATATTAGAGTCTCTTTAATGGGAAGCTTAGAAATATTAGCTACGTTACTCTCTCACAGTCATAACGCCAACGGTTAACATCTCTTCGCCTCCTTAATTTGATGTATTCTATCTAAGCTCATCCTTGTACATGGATGGAGCACCTAAAAACATCCCAAAACGATGAACTACACCAAAGGTGCTTTAAAATGTTCTTCTACTCTAAAAATTGGTTGAATTTCATTTTTGATAAAATAAACTTTCATTAATTAAAAGTATAATTAGTTGTTTGGGCCTCTTGGCTTCTTGCATCTGTTAATGGGCTAACGGATTAGATGTTTCGGCTTTTACATGGGAGTATGGGACTACGAGAATAAGTACACTTATTTAATAAAATAAAATCTTAACATGTAGATTAAAAGTTTGTATAATTTAAAGGGAATTTGGATTTTAATAATTCAAATTATTACTCTTCGACTGATAATAATTCATACTATTAATTTATCGGGTAATAATCTCAACTTTTATTTTTATTACCAACAAAAGTACCAGTAGCATAATTATCATATATATTAACACTCGATTTGTACTTATTTTCGGCTCAATTAAGCTTGTATGTTTTTTTCATTTCATTCATAATCATTATTGTAAACAAAATCAAGTTGATATCCAGTGCAAATTTTTAATAATTATGTTACTGAGATTGTTGTTGGTACTAAAAATGAAAGTTGTGATTGTTACCGGCCAAATCAATATTATGGATTATTATCGGCCAATGAGTAATAGTTTGGATTATTTAAATCTAATTTGACTAATATAAAAGTAAACAGTAAAATAAAATTTAATGAATAAAATATTGTAAATAGCCCACAATGAGTAAATAAAATGTTTTCTGTTGACTATCGATGATGTATTAATATGAATTAAGTTTTGTGTTGTATTTATCGTATCATAACCATAACTAAGCCGGTAAATCTCATTCATAGGCAAGCTTTGATGAGGTTTAGGAAGGATTCGATGTAAGCAAACCTTACTCGTATCATATGAAATAGAGAGATTATTTTCTGATAGACCCACAACTTTAAAACAAATAACAGAATCAAAGCATTTAATAAAATAAAGAACACATTACACAATCAACATAAACTAGACCATCAACTGCACACTATGAACAAGAGTATAGATAAGGATCACATAATGGGCATAGGCAAACAGTCATCACACACTGAGTGACAAATATACAGTAGACGATAAGAAACATACAATAAACAACGATATACACAAGATCATAAGCCATCCATATACTATAACTATAACTTTAAAAAAGTAAACTCGTACTATAACAATCTGTCTGAAAACAAAATATAAAATTATAGTATATCACAAATATTATCCATTAAGTATACTTAAAATTATAAATTTTGTTCTTAAACTTTGATAGCTACACTTAGGGGCCATTTGGTTTGCAGAATATTTTGCAAAAGAATTGGATTTGGAATATTGTTAAAATTGATAACGTGTTTGGTTGGTCAGTTTTGAATGAAATTGAAATGTTAATTTTGAACATTTCATTGAAATGTTAAACATTCCATAGGTAAGTGGAAAAAATATGAATTCCAATTAATGTAGGAAAAATTTTTAATTTCAATTTCATTCGTTCACCAACCAAACAATATATTGAATGATAAAATTTCTATTTACAATTTCAATTCCTGATAATTTTATAAACCAAAATAGACGTTAGTGTTCTTTATTTGAAAATATTTATGTTTTCTGTCTTTTCCACTAGTTAGATATTTTTGTTAGTTTTTCTGTAAACGATAGTTTTTCCAATTCCCTAAAAGGACAAAATGAATCTTTTACTAATCTTTTATTTCATTTTTGGTTCGTTTAATTTTGTTTTATTTGATTTTCTTTTTTTCTTTTCTTTTTTATTTTTTCACCACTTTATCTTATAAACTTATCTTAATATTATTAATTATTTAAAATTTATCATTTTTAAAATATTATTTATTTATGGATTTCAGTTTATTATATTTCTATTTATTTGCTTAATTTAATTATTTACTTTTTAATAAAATCAATGAAAATTAGAGAGCTCATGTTTTATGAACGTTCTCTAACTTTGTAAATATATAATTATATATATTCATGATAACAATAAATTACGTGTTTATTTTTTATTATCATAATTAATAAGCTATTAACTTTAATAATATTTGATAAATAGTGGGTGTTAACCCATAACCGAAGATAAATTAATCCTTAAAATATATGAAACAAGCAACTCAAGCACTAAGCCGAACTACAGTGGTTTTTGTGTGTATATAGGTACTAAACTTGGTTCACTTTGCATATTGGTCATATGATTTTATTAACTTTTCTAATTTGTATATTAACTAAATTTGAAATTATTTTATTTTAAAATATAACATTTATAAAATTTCAAGTATTCCACAATGATGTGTTTATTTCTATCAACGTTAAAATATAAATTTAATTTAAAATCGAGTCGGATCAAGAGCACATTTCTAATTTTATCTATAATGATGTGTTGTTTTTAAGTTCTAAATATGTTGTTACAATGTGTTTATTTGTAGCTAGACTTTGACATATTTTTTAATTCAAAACTAAACCGTCATGAAGGGTAGCGTTTATTTAAGTTCCAAAGACGTAATTATTTCTAGCTAGCGTTGTACATTTTTTTTTGGACGGCAAAAGATATATATATATAAAAAAACTAGCAAGAAGCTAGAAGTACAAAGCAGAAGGAAATACAACTTATCAAGATTCCATAATTGAGACAATATTGAAATTTACATCATTTTTCCCAACTCAAGTTTTGTAACTTCCCTCTGTGCTTAATCCATAAGAAAGATGAGTCTTTTATTTCACCAACAAAGTCGCCCGGTTCCCATGTTTTATCTTCGAATATTTTTTTGTTCCTTGCTTTCCATATGAAGTATATTACCACATAGAACACCGATTTTATTATCTCCTTATGTTTCAGTGACATTTGCCATCCTTTAATTTCTTCTAAAAGGCTATCAATATTGCTTGCTCGGAGCCCGGGCAGCTTACACCATGCCCGGATATCTTCCCATACGCGATAGGCCTTTGGACAATGGATGATTGCATGAGCTATAGATTCTGAGAGCCAGCCGCAAGATGGGCATGTGGAGTGGGTTATGATATCTCTTTTGTTGAGTATGAGGTTCACTGGTAACTTATTGAACATCGCCCTCCAACATGTGAGATTAACTTTTAATGGGACTAGCCTGGACCAACCAAAATTAGATTGGTTCTTCGGCAATGTATGTTCCTCAATTATACGTCTAATTGATTTGGTACTGAAAGCTCCGGAAGCATTGGCCTCCCATGTCCATTTATCCGTCGAATCCGTTCTCTCAACTAATTTTAATGCCTCCTCCATGTTTGATAGTTGCCTTAATTCTTGCAATGTTTGCGGCTCCGACTTCCATTCCCAAGAGAATTTTCCACCAGACGAAGCATAATTAATTTTATCTCTCACCGTACAATTCTTCTTTTTTTCTAGTTTAAAAAGATCTGGGAAGGCATCTTTTAAACAACCCACTTTCGCCCAATCATCAAGCCAAAATTGAATATTGGAGCCGATTCCAAGATTACATGACATCATTGAGGAAAAATCAATACCAATAGAGCTAAATTTATCGATAATTGAGACTATTGATCTCCAAGGCCCCGAAATGCTTTTCTTTATTGGAAATGTATTTGGATTCCTGTTACTCCCATGTATTGCTTTCACCACCTTGACCCATAAGGCATCTGGTCCATCTTGAATCGCCATAACCATTTTGCTAAAAGTGCCATGTTCATTGCTTTAATGCTGCCAATACCCCACCCCCCTTGATTCTTTGGGGCCAGTAGCCTGTTCCAATCAATCCAACTCATCTTTGGTCTCCTATTTTTGGATCCCCAAAGGAAATTCTTTCGAAGTCTCTCTAATTGTTCAATTACCATGCAAGGTGCTTTAAATAATGAGAGAAAGTAAATTGGAAGACTTCCAAGAACAGATTTGATAAGAGTTAATCTGCCCCCAATGGATAAGGTTTCTGATTTCCATGGTGATAACCTTCTCTGCATCCTTTCAACAACTGTCTCCCAGTGTTTTACCCTACTCAGATTTGCACCCACAGGCATCCCAAGATAGTTGAATGGCATCTTACCAACCTGACAATGAAGTGCACTGGCAAGGCTGCTCACAATTTCTTGATGAACACCAACACCAAATAATCTACTTTTTCTAAGATTTAACTTTAACCCCGATGCAAGGTTAAAGCATCTTAGAATACATGCTAAGTTGTCAATATTCGCCTTTGACCATTCACCAATAAATATTGCATCATCTGCAAAAAATAAGTAGGAAAGCAGAAGATTGGAATTTTGAAAAGTCAAGCCATGGTATGTACCTGATGCTATAGCTGAATTTATGAAAATGTGGAGAGCTTCCATCACTATAATAAAAAGAAATGGGGATAATGGGTCTCCTTATCTGACTCCTCTAGACATGTGGATTTCTTTTGTTGGAGACCCGTTTACAAGAACCGAAATTTTAGCCGATGAAAGACATTCCCGGATCCAAGCCCTCCATTGAGATGGGAACCCCATTAGTCGTTGTACGTCATCCATGAAGTCCCAGTTTACCGAGTCAAAGGCCTTATCAAAATCAACTTTAAATATCATAGCCTCTTTTTGGATTGTTTTATCCAAGCAACAATTTAGTTTAAGATGAGGATCCCATCCATTATAGACCTCCCTTTTATGAAGGCCGACTGAGTGTGACTTATATATGAGCTCATTACATGCTTCAGTCTATTTACTAAGACTTTGGCTAACACCTTATACACACACCCAATTAATGAAATGGGTCTATAATCCAAAAGAGATAATGGGTCAGCTTCTTTAGGAATCAAGGTAACAAAGGATGAGTTATTCCCATTATACAGATTGCCATGCTTGTGGAAATAACAAAAAGCGTTGATGAAGTCTTGTTCTAAAACTGACCAGAAGTTTTTAATAAAGTCAAGAGTAAAACCGTCAGGCCCTGGGGCTTTTTGACCCGAACACCCCCAAACCGCTACCCTTATTTCCTCCCCAGTGAATGGGGCAGTAAGCATGGAGCACTGCTCGGCGTTGAGTTTCGTGAACCTATTGTTGCGGAGTCTCGGTCTGGATGGCATTGGCTCGCTGAATTTTGCTTCAAAGAAGTCAAAAGTCGAAGATTTAACCTTGATTGGATCCGTAACCTAAGAACCATTTATGGACAGCCCGTTTATTCTATTCTTCTTCAAGTTGGACTTCACCATTCCATGGAAAAGCGAGAATTCTCGTCCCCTTCCACAGCCCATTTAATACTGGCTTTTTGCTTGAGGTCGAGAGACTTTATTCTTTCAATCTCCTTAAGTTTTTGCCTATGATCAATTAAGATGGAACTTTCAATTTCATTTAAGGGCCTTGATTCCGCAGATTTCTCGAAGGCAAGAATCTGAGCTTTTAAAATATTTGCCTGCACATCTTGTTTCTCTTTAAATTCTTTTGACCATTGTTTAACCGCCGTCCTGATTGCCCTTAATTTATCAGAAAGTTGAGACACGGGATCTCTTTTAGAGTTCTTTTGGTACGACTCGGCAGCTTTCAGAACAACATCATCAAAACCTTCGAAGGATAGCCATGAGTTGAAAACTTTGAAGGGAATAGGCCCATAGTCAATGGAGGAAGTTTTAAGAATTATTGGTGCGTGATCCGACATTACTCTTGGAAGAGCAATCACCTCTGTTTCGGGGAATTTTGCTGCAAAAGATGAGCACACCAGGAAACGGTCTAATTTACTTAATCTGTTACCGTTACTGGACATATATGTGAACCTTGATCCCCCATTCTATACTCATGAAGGTCTGCGGTTGATATAAATTTGATTGAATCTTAATGAGGAGGCTAAACAAAATTCTGAGTTAAGCCTTTCAGATTCACACCTAACGTCGTTAAAATCGCCAAGGAAGACCCACAACCCATTAAATTTTAACTTTGGCTGTATCAGATCTTCCCATAACTGTATTCTTTCCTGTTGGTCGTGTGGGCCATATATATTAACAACCATCAAGTCTACAGGTTGATCTTTAGATCTTCCCCTAACCATTAGAAAACGATTACCTATAACAGATTCTAAGCGATTAAACATATTAGGGTCCCAGATACTAATAATACCTCCCGACCTCCCGATAGCATTTACCCCATCATATTCAAAAGCGGACCGGTTCCAGAATTTATTTACCTTGATTTTTGAGAAGTCTTCAAATTGAGTTTCCTGTAGACCTATGAAGGAAATCTGATGTTCTTGTTTGATGCTCCGAATCCATCTACCTTTTTCATCCCCACCAGCACCTCTTATATTAATGGACGCGAAATTCATTGTTTAAAACGTCATTCCGCCTTCGCCCAATACTGCTTCTCTTATCTTCTTGGGCTAAAAATGGATGAACATAGAGAGAAGATAAGAGAAGCAGTATTGGTTTGAGTTTTAACAGCCACCCGTCGAGCACCGGTGACCGGAGACCATCGGAGCCGTCTTCATCAGCATCATCCATGACAAACATGTTATCATCTCCATGGTTTGAGTCCGAGTGGAAAGCGTTGGATGAGTTTTCCAGTTGTGTAGGCACCCATGGTTGCGAATCCTCGATAGTCGATCACCCTTGCCTTTACAAGAGTTCCTTTCCACTTGATTATGATTTCTTCATCAATCCTGCTCAATCTACCAGTTAGAATAAAACACTTTCCATGGGAAAGATCATAATCTTCCCAGGAGAAGTCTGATGGGATCATAATTCTTCCAAACGCTTCAGCGATTCTTGTGAATGAATCACTTCCTCTGAGGTTTATGGGAACCCTGTAAATTTTTAGACCAATTATTCTTTCACAAGGGATGTCTTGACCTTCCCATAGCCATAGGTTCTTGAATAAGCTAAACCTTTTGCTGATTCCGAATTCTTGAAATTAAGCACGAGATGAAGGCCACCCAAATATGAAACTGATGCGTCAAAGACATTTTCAATGTCCATGACTCTTTTAACATTGTTAAAGAAATAATATCCTTTGCTTCGCCAACTACTGCAAATTTTTTCGGTTTCACTGTTAATATTGATGACTCTTGGCGATCCGGACCCTATTAAGGCTTCCTTAAATGATCTGTAGGTATTTTTGGGGTTCTTTGTCGAATGCGAGTGCCTTGGTAAAGCCTTGTGTGGAACCTTGATTGTCGCATCTGAACGAGTCTCTTTCTTCCTCTCCCTTTTGAATCTCTCAGAGTTTGCTTGCAACCGGTGACCTCCAATGTTGATTCTTGATAGTTCCTTGACCATTCTTTCTTCATCATCAACCCCAATGAATCTGACAAAACCAAAGATTCGGTTGTATTTGTCCCTTTTCCTTGCTACGTAGGCATCCACAATGTTGGCAATACTTCCATAGCTTGTTGCTGGTGCAATCCTCCGGCAGATTACATAAAAAGAAGGTGGTTGAAGCACCTAACTGAGTATGATCACGAGCAATCTGATTAGTCTTCTTTCTTCTGGTCACTGTGCGCCACCCTTCTTCCATTTTCGTAAGCTCTTGTTTCGGTGGATTATCTCTACTATACTTCATATATCCACAACATTTCAATAATGTTGGTGCTACCCTCGAGCTTGAAAGAAGAAGGCCCCAAAAACCGTCTCCACCTTTTCTTGTAAATTTGTATAGCTAGCGTTGTACATACTTGAATTTAGTTACGTTTCAACATAACTAATATTTAAAAAACAAGACCCTCGTAAAACACGACAAAATCCACTACGGTAAGAGAGAGAAATGGAAACGTAACCTTCTATAGTTGGTAAATATAATTGAAATGTATTCCTTTACTTTTATAATTTTATATAGACGTTATTTATTGACTTGCATTAGTTTTGTGACATATTATATTATATTTATATACTCTTATTTAAAAACCATGAGGATGAATAGGGAAGTATATAACTTTTTCCGGCAAAGTATCGATCCTCCATGGTTGTTGTCCCGATTGTCTTCTTCCTCTCTCTCTCTCCCTCCCCATTATCTATTTTCCTTCTGTAAAAAGCATGTAATGAGGCGGTGGGACGATGGAATGAACTGATTGGTTTGTTTTTCACCTACATGGCGCGCAGCTTAGCCGACGCACAAACCATTTGTACTTTGCTGTAGCATTTCTTATTTACATAAAATAAGAGTAAATAACTTCAGCAGGTTTCACCCTTTATATTTAATAATTACGTTTGACATCCTTTATGTAAAGGGTTTGTAACACATTTGATCCTTTATACTAACTGATGCTACAAAATCCATTTAGTTTTCTCAAAATAATAATTCTATCATTATATTTAAAAACAAAAAAATTAAAATTAAAACCCCCTCCCTCATCTCATCATCTTCATCTGAATCATCTTCAATCTACTTTATCACTTTACATAAATCATTATCTAATTTAAATAATCTTTTTTTATACTTTGTTAAACACCATATTTCACATGTCATTAGCTCAAAAACTGTAATTCTTTTACATCGAAAGACTGTAATTAATTGTACACGAAAACTAGTAGATTTAACAATATTAGTAGCAAAAATGAGATAAAAATATTTGTAGTTATGCTTAGTTATATAGCATTGCTATTTACTTCTCTTGGTTTATTTGCAGGTATACACTTGTGAGTTTGATGTTGTTAGTAATCATGATCTTGATGCACGGTTCAGTTTCTCTTTGAGCATCGTCAATCCCTTTCATTTTTAATTTAAGCAATCGCTTATTGATATGTATCATATATATACCTTACAAATTATATTGCCTCTAATTTTTGTTGTAGTTGATTCTTTGTACTATTTTGTGAGTTTATGGATTTCTTTGTGTAAAACCTTTTGATCTTGAATCAACAATTCTCCTAACATTTCTTGCTGAAATCAATCCACTGTTCCTCATCTGTCCTCATCTGATGGTCTTCTTGGTTTCAATCCACCAAGTAGTATGTTATTTTTCACACATTCTTTTATATAATTGTTTATTATCTAGAATACTTGAGTATATATTGTCATTGTGTTGACATTTTATTCACGAGTTTATAAATCAAATAGTGTTGATGGCTATTGTGGCTCTAGCAAATAGGAAAACAAAGAAGAGAGAGTAATAGAAATCCTTCTTAACATGGCAGGTATAGTTCAGTTTTGATTCATTAAGGAATTAATAATTAAGAAATAAGATGATAAATGAGGGTTTCTTTCTTGACTAAGAGCATTCATAGCTCGTTCCCTATTTTTATGTGAGTGGATGCTCTATATTATAGGGGTGGTTGTAAGTGAAGGAGAAAGAAAATTTATGGGGTTGTACCGTAATTCCCTATATTTGAGAAATCACGGTACAACCCCCATAAATTTTTTAATATTTTTAAAGTGGTTGTGAGTAGATTAGAGAGAAAATGTAATGATAAAAGTATGAAAAAATATTATTTAATTGAAAAGAAGAGAAAAAAAATAGAGATTTTTAGTGTAATTATAAGAGTGGGGAAGGTGGATGGATTGTGAATGCTCTAATGACTAATATGTCATCAACAATTTGGACGTGATTCTTGATTCACTTATTTCCTATACATGGGTTCTCAATTTGCTCATTCACTTCACATTTTTGTTATGTTGACTGTCATATACTATCGATTCATGGATACACTTTTTCTGTATTAAGGATTCCCGGTTCACATTAAAGTGTATTTAGGTATTTTCGATTCTTATTTGTCGAGACTGCTTTTGTTAGATTTGCAAAAAAAATGATAAAAATATCACTTTTAGGCCACATGATAAATTGAATAACTTAAGAATGGGAAATAGATAAAGCAATGGACATAGTAATCAACATAACTATAACAATTGTGAACCTGATAAAGGTATGTGATGTTTTACATCTTATATCTTTCCACATTATGAGTATATATATCCACTGGTGGTTTTGAGAACTATTATATCACATATGAGAATTATTGGTCTTCTTCAAGTTACATCATTGAATCCACAGACATAATTGATACATGAGAACACCTATAGGAGGGTTTGCTTCTAAAAGATGCTCCTATAAGAAAAGTGGCGTTTGAAATTATATAATGATGTTGAAATTTTACAATATGCTTATATAATATGTTTTGTATTTTACAATCTACAATCTACAAGACATGTTTGTTGATATTTGAAGGAGGTATGTCTTTTCAGTAACACTATATTTATTGATATTTGAAGGATTTTTTATATTCTTCAATTGCGATCTTGTGTAATGTTGTTGGTAACAAGAACTTTCTAGATTATATACATTATTGGCTGAGGTTTTAGTAATTGGCCGAGGTGTTAGTAGTGGTGCTTTAGTTTGATATAGCTATAGATACAATAGATTAAGACTAATTTGGTTCTTTAAAAGTTTAGTTAGTTGTGTGTATTCTTTTCGTTGTTCCTTTTCTTCTTTATATGTAGACATTATTTGACATCTCTTCTAATCTTTCACTTCTACTTGAGGTTGGTTATGGTGTTTCTCTGGTTACTAATTGATCTAATGTTCTTCGATATTTTTTTTATTTGTAACCTCTTCTGGAAACTTGCAGATCATATTTTGGATTTTTGTTTGTATTTGTAAGAATGAGCAATAATATTATATGTGGTATGCCAATTCATATAATTTTCTTTTTTTCTTTTTTTGTTGATAACAGTTGTTGTGTAGTTAATAACCTTAAGGCTGCAATATAATGATGGACGTGTTGCAAGTAATCCACACATAAGATGTTTAGAGATTAATAATACAATTTCTCAAAACAGAAGAGGGCTTATGCAATTTGATATAAACGAACATGGAAGTTGTAACTGCATGTGTCATATAGCACTATTTGCCATATCAAGAATGCATGAATCTCTATTTATAAACATGTGTGTAGCAGTGTAGGTATATAGATACTTATGTATATAAATATATGCATGCCTATCTCGTAGAAGAACTGCAGCAAAGAGGTTAAATTTGTACTTTCGGTTCATCGTTTATATAATAATGTGTTTTCCTTTAATCTGATGGCGAATAAGTTAATTTGTTATGCAAATAGTTTTATATATGCTCTTTATTGTTTTTCCAAACTTTATGCACTGAATTTTCAAATGATATTTTTATAAATATTGACCTACATTGGCATTGCTTTGTCGTTTCTTATAGTGTAGTTCATTTAAAACTCATAGGCTAAACAAGTTGTGCTTTAATATTTAATTATTTTTCTTTAGCATGCAAAGAAAAAGTGATGTTATTATTACGTTAATACCCAGCCACTACACGAGTATAAAACTAGTTAAAAAAAGATAAATAGAAGTATACAACTGTGAGTCTGTGCCCAATCAATGCACCGTCATCAAGTCCGCCCCTACCACCGCCGGTGCGGGTGCACCACCGGTAGTAATTTACAAGAAACCCCTTCATTAATCCTTTTTTATTTTTGTTCAAAATATATAAAAAAGAAAATACGTTATGCAACACGGCTCGTATTAAGTTAATGTTAAAGAATATACACTTTATTTGCCTGAATTTAATATAAAGGTAAAATGGCAAAAAACAAAAACTTATTGGTGTATAAAATAAAAGGGGTGGTTTACATTTTACAGATTGAATGAAGTGAGATTCTGAGACTATTAGTCAGGTTTAATAAAAAAACATGTTTTAATTTAGTTATGATAACCGCATATCCATTTATATTAGGATGATAAAATAACCTAAGCCTGAGGGAGTTTCTAAAACATTCGCACTTAGTATTCGAGTATGTGACAAAGTATGAGATTGGTTTTATAATATTTTAGAAGTTTAGGATGAGTATAGTGTTAATTGATACCAACTCTATTATTCGCATTTATTTACCCACATGGCATGAAACGTATTTTTGTGTTATATGATCTTAAGATAGATAATATCTAGTACTTTGAAATGATTAGAAACTTATAATTGCTAAAATTCTATAACAATTTTAAGAATTATTTGAGTGTTTAATATTCAAAGTAGATAATTTAAGACTAGCTTAAGATTGAATTTCAGGTAATACACATTTCAATAGATAATTTTAACGACAAAATATCATAGATAAATATATCCAACCCTTTCAAATATTTTCACAAACCCTAGTTATTATAAGACCGAGTATGAAACACAATTTAATAATAAAAAATTAGATTTAGATTATCAAAATATGTTTTCTTCCATTATCATCCCTAACTTATACATGATATTGTTTTATGTATATAGAAGTTACACGGATAATATGTTATGTATCACGATATAACAACAATTAGTAGTAGATTTGTATATCTGTCTATATCATTTTCATACTATTTTGATCAAAGTTGAACATGCTTTAAAAGAATTAAAACACATTTTATAAGTTCAATACTTCAATTACATAAATGTTTCAGACTTGCATCATTTTCTATTAGAGTTGTAAGCAATAACAAAATCATGAATCACCAAATAGATCAAGACAAAACGGATGTTGATGATTCACATATCAAAACTTAATCTAATATCAAATCTTGAAAATGTTCAAATTGTCAAAATTTCCGGTGCAAGAAAGAGTCAAAAAATGGCAACAATCGACTCCGTAATCACAGGCCTAAAAACTTTCAGTTTCAACTCGTTTTCTAACACCACAACAAGTTAACTACAATCAAACAAAACCCCTTTATCATCATCTCTCAACAATCATTCACCGGCTTACAATCTCTCTCACTTCTCCGGCGACTCTCGCCGGAATCTGGTCGGAACACTCACATACCGAAAAGGGTATTCGGTGAACTCTTCATTTGGTTTTTTAATTGATCACATTGATCAATTCAAGAATCGAATCAAGATCACGGCTTTTGCACAATAAACAAAATACCCACATTACCAAATCCAATGCCCAATTGTGCAATTTGTTTTTACTCTCGATTTCTGCATCAATCAAGGGTTTTGTTGAAAATGCGATCAGGAAAATGGGGATGGTGTTGTTGTTAGTACATTGTGTTGTAGATTAGTTGAAAACTGTGAAGTGGAGCAGTTGAAATTGGATGAAATGGGTGGTTGTGTGGCATTTGCAGGTGGTGGAGAAGGTAGTAAAGGGGGAAAATCCAGCTTGATGGTGTTGTCACAAGCTAAAATGATATTGTGGATGACAAGGGGGATGAAAACTTGTTGATTTGGATCTGTGTTGTTCAGTTATTGACAGTTGGTGAGGTTTGGGGTCCAAGATTGTTGAAAACTTGGTCTTCTTGTTATACACCTGCACAGACTAACATTCATTCATCTTTGGAGTCAAAAGTTGTTCTTCCCCCAAAAGTGAGTTCTTTAATGATCAAGATTGTTGAAAACAGATTGATTTGTGTTGTTTGTTGATGAACTTGTTGTCGCATTGGAGATGATTGTTTGGTAATCTTGGAAGTTGAATCTGTTTGTGTTCAGGGGCTTACAAGAACAATGGTTATCTGATGGTTTCTTGCAATGGTGGACTGAATCAAATGAGAAGCGCAGTGCGTTTGTTATAATCTTGAGTTTTAATCTGCTTTGGTTTCTTTATGTTAATCGTTACTAAGTTATTCAGGTATGCAGATCTGTGACATGGTTGCAGTTGCTAGATACTTAAATGTCACACTTATTGTTCCAGAATTGGATAAATCATCTTTTGGGCTGATCCTAGGTGAGTTCATCGTTATCTGCAATTAAAAGTATAAGATTACATGAAATCCGATTCAAGATTTTAAAGTTATGATCTGCAGTGACTTTGAAGACATCTTTGATGTTGACCATTTCATCAGATCATTAAGGGATGAGGTTCGAATATTGAAAGAACTTCCCCCTAGGCTTAAAAGAAGAGTTGCACTTGGGAGATTTCGCTCTTTAGCACCGATTAGTTGGTCTGACATTTCTTATTATCATAATCAGGTATGTTTTCTACTCATAAATCATGTTAGTTTTATCTTTTTAGTTTTTAGAATTAAGACTGATTCAAACTTATTGTATTATTGCTCCGCAGATACTTCCTCTTTTCCGAAGGTATAAACTTGTACATTTAAATAGAACAGATGCGCGACTATCAAACAACAGGCTCCCTTTAGAGATTCAAAAACTGAGGTGTAGAGTAAATTTCAGTAGTTTAAAGTTCACTTCACAGATCGAGGAATTGGGTAAAAAAGTTGTAAAAATCCTCAGAAAAAACGGGCCTTTTTTAGTTCTTCATCTTAGATACGAAATGGATATGCTGGCGTTCTCTGGCTGCACACAAGGCTGCAACAGTGAAGAAGTTGCAGAATTGACAAGAATGAGGTGAATTTTTAAACAATATTCGAACAACATTATTACCCTTTTAATTTTTTTCTCATTTCTCAAATGGGTCGAAAATGTTAGGTATGCTTATCCATGGTGGAAAGAGAAAGAAATTGATTCTGATCTAAAGAGACAAGAAGGGCTGTGCCCTATGACACCAGAAGAAACTGCTTTGATATTACGTGCTTTGGGAACTGATCGAAATATTCAAATTTATATAGCTGCTGGTGAAATCTATGGAGGTAAAAGACGAATGGCTAGTTTAGCTGGAGAGTTCCCAAATCTGGTTAGTAAAACTGATCATCTAAGAGCCCATATGTTTTAAACATATATAGACTAACCATTGTTATGAACAGGTGAGAAAGGAGACGTTGTTGGATCCTATGGACCTGTGGTTCTTTCAAAACCATTCATCACAGATGGCTGCACTTGATTACTATGTTTCTTTAGAAAGTGATATCTTTGTTCCAACATATGATGGCAACATGGCTAGAGTCGTTGAGGGTCATCGAAGGTATTTCATTAACCTGTTCAGTAGTTTTAACTCATTAACGGGTTAAATTGGCTTCTGCTCTATCTCAAATGGGTCAAATGGAAAACTTTAACTATTAGAGGAACGGATCAAACTGGTTGAAAGTGGTTGAAAATCTTTTTTAAGTCTATACAACATCTTAAATTATAATATTTTTGTTATATAATCATTATCAAGGCATTGTTTATAAGAAAAAAAGGAGGTAAAACGTGTTTACAAATCAACCCAAACTGGCTTGCCTGTTTCAACCTATATTTTAAATGACCCGTTTCAATACAACTTGTTTTGACCCGTTACACAGATCATCTTGCCATCTCGCCACCTCTAACACACACTCTCCATGTTCTTGAAAGTTGAAACCATTTAATTTGATGAAAATGTACCAGGTACTTAGGGTTCAAGAAAACCATTCGATTTGACCGAAGAGTGTTGATTGACTTAATAGATCAATACAATGAAGGGTCATTGAACTGGGATGAGTTTTCAAACAAAGTCAACGAAGTCCATTCGGACCGAATGGGTCGCCCAACGAGGCGAATGATGATTGCTAATAGACCAAAAGAAGAGGAATATTTCTATGCAAACCCATACGAGTGTTTGGATTCATGAAAAAATTATTATGATATGATCTCTAACTGATTCTTACTCTGATAGTTGAAGATTATGTCTGATTGTATACTTACAATATATATACAATTTCTTGCACCAAATGCATCATGTTCATCTGTTGAAATGGATAAGAGAGGAATTGGGCATGTAACATTAATTTCTTTTGATAGTATTTGAGTAAATAGTGTACTAAAGTTTCTTGCTTCATTAATATAATATTGTTGGTCATGAGTTGAAATATTAGACCTTTTATGGTCGATACATACTTGTCATAAACCAAAAATCCATGATTGTTGAAAAAATTACATTCATAAGAGAGGTTGGTTAAACTTTCAGTCAGCTTAAAATTTATATTTGTCTTGTTTTTGTGTTTGATCAATTTTTGTTTTATTATGTTTATATATAATATTACATTTAAGTATAATCTAATATTTTTGCATAATAATAAAGTTTACATCCCTCGTAATTTAGTTTCCAAAATTTCCCCTTAATTTATATATTTGAATTTTAAATATTTCCACTACACAAAGTTCCTAAGATATACCTATTCTCATTTACATATGATAATTGTTTTATCAAATATACTAAATGTCAAAATATGTAATATATTTAATTATTTAAATGTAAATTAGTATATTTATTTACACGTACACACACATATATAGTATATTGAAACATATGTTTTAGTTATGAAATGTTCGAGTAATGGATTTTCCTTTATCGAACATGTTGAATTTTTATTATAATAAACTGGCCATAATAGGATAGATGTATTTTTGTTGGATAAAAAGGTATTTTGTCATGTTAGGGAATCGGAATGAGTTGGAGCCACATGTTTATGAGCGTAGAATTTATGAAAAAGAGTGGATCCAAATGATGGAATGGCCCCCTCCCATTCAACACCAATTCCTTATGATACTTATAGCCTTATAGGGTTTGGAAGTTGAAATACATCTTACAATTCTATAAATAATAAAAGAATTTATCTTTTTTTTTTGCCAGCAAATAAAAGAGTTTATCTAAGAAACACCTATCCTAAAATAAGAATAGAACTTGAAATAAAAATACTTCCTTTTAAAGACTAAAAGTGAACAACCAAAATTATGTTATATTTTATTTTATTTTTTTACAAAAAATTATGCGAATACATAGGTTAGAGTCCTTTAGATTACGTGATCTTAGATCCCAATCTCGATTTGTTTCAAGCTCTATGCATTAAACGTTAGTCCAACTTCTGAAAAATACTTAAACACCTCTTGGGCTCAACTTATTATTTATTTGTCTATTTATTTATTTAAAATAATAATAATAATAATTATTATTATTATGATTATTATTATTATTATTATTATTATTATTATTATTATTATTTATAGTTATTATTATTATTATACATATATTACTTAGTTACTTAAATTCTTAATTTTATTTAATATTATTTGTGAAGTAATTTTGTATTATTTTCATTTTTTGTATTTATATGACTAATATTTTAGGGCCACATGCCAAGTCAAATTTACTATATTGATCTTGAGTTAGAACTTGTTTATAAATTATCTTTAATTTAAGCTCAATTTTGAGTTTGTTTTTTTAATTCAATTTAAAATTTTAACGAGTCAACCTCAAGTAATTTATAAGTTCTTCGGCTTGTTAACATCTCTAATGTATGTACTCAGATAGAGAGGTGTCAAATGATAATGGTTTAGGTATTTTAATTTGGTCATTTATATTTTTTTAACATAAACACATAATATTAAATTTTGATTTGTTTAATTTACAAAATTAAGTTCGATTGTATGGAATACATGTAATTATAATCCGGTTCCATACTCATGTGAAAAATTGTAAACATAAAATTAACACAAATTTAAAATCATATCTTGAGCCAAACCAAATTGAAAAATCAAATATATTCTAATTAGAATCTTTCAAGTTTGTTAGATACCAACAAAAATACCCTATCTAATTCTACTTCTAACTGTACACATTGTCCAATGTTGATATTTGGACCATCAACCTTTAACACATTTATATATATATACTAAATATAGTATTTAGTTGTAAGCCTTTTATTCTCAAATTTTTCAAAATTCCTGATATAGAGACACCCACGTAGATAAATCTACACCCTCTGGGTCCATACGCGGCGTATAGGGTCGAAAACACTGAAATCGAGGAAAATTCTGGGGGGCTGTCAAAGGGCTATACGTCCCATATAGCCCTATACGACCCCCTATACGACACGTATGAGGCTATACGACGCGTATAGCAAATTTTGACACTAACTACGAGGAAAAATTCAGGGGGATGTCAGAGGGGTTATACGCCTCGTATGAGGCTATACGACACATATGGGACTATACGACGAATATAGTAAATTTCAACACTAACTACGAGGAAAAATCCAGGGGCTGTCAGAGGGGTTATACGCCTCGTATAGGGCTATACGACCCCCCTATACGACGCGTATGGGCTATACGACACGTATAGAAATTTGGGGTGTTAATTTATATTTTGAGGTGTCTAAATATCCATACTCTTTTCAAGTTGCAACAAAACTTAGAAACAAAGGTAACAAGTTGGTGAATTAATTTAAGTAGTTTTTACCAGCCGCGTGTTGCAGTGGCATCGTACGCGGCGTAACAAATAGTATAAACTAACAATCGAACCGACTTGTCTCCATATTAAAATCACGTTGAACCGTAAAGTAACTCAAATATGTACCGTTGAACGAAAACGTATTATACTTCATTCACTTTTTTCCAAACAAAATTATGTTGAAAGGTAGACCACATCAAAACATACACAAAAAAGACACACAGATTACGATCGTCCAGACTTGTTTCAAAACTAAAACTACGTTGAAACGTAAAGTAACTCGAACTTATACCGTCAAATTAAATATTTTTCTAACCCGACTCATTTCCGAACTACATCAAAAAGTAAGCAGCCATCGAAATATAGATCATTTCAAAGCGTATATAAAAATATATACATGAAAACGTTATATACCAGACCCGACACGTACCTAGAAATACGAACATAAAAATTGATTTTTTTCAAACTAAAATTGTTCTGAGATAAACCCGACAATTTACAAACTTAAAAAGGTCAAGTAACGTGTTAAAGTTGACCCAAATAGATTTGAGTTCAATAAACAAATTAATAAAACAAATATAATTCAATAAACAAATATAATTAATAATATTTAAATATTATTATATAAATTATAATTAAACATTATTATTATTTTATCATTTATTATTACTGTTCAAGTCTTTTTCTATTATTATAGGAGTAATTTACGGATAGTTTTTTTATTTATGTGTATTATTTCTAGACACCGATTTAAGAGGGTTGTTTGTGATCCAAGAAATTCCACGTTGTTGAATGATCCGAGAAAATGAGCTCTTTGGGTCTTATTTAACACCTAACTCATGACATATAAGTATAGGGAGGTCATAGGTTCAAGTCTTACTTTAAGCAAAATGCTTAGAGTTGAGCCAGTGGGTTTTCTCAGCAATGAGTTTCCTCCTGAGGGGGTTAGGGGTGCGGTCCCGGGTGGGAAACGAATATGTAGACCCGATTAAGATAACACGTATTCTCCGAAGCAGGGTGCACATTTGTCGTTCAAAAAATATTTAACATCAAACCCCTAAAAAGCCATTTTATATATTCATTGGAAGATTTAATTTATCTTTTTAACCTTTAGATTCATAAAAGTGAACATTTAAATAAAAGGTGTAACAATGACACTACTATGTCACGGACTGAATCATCCAGCTCACGTGCGGCACTTAGAACCGTTCTAAGTCAGTCTTCTTGATCTCAAATGGATGGTTTATGCAGCCATACTCTTTGTAAGGGAATGTTAGATTTGTAGTACGCAAATGAAAGGCTTGTGATGGGTGATTACAACACAAGTAGATTGCCGTATTAGTATGAACACAAATACAATGCTTTGAGTTACAAAGAACTTGGGTGTGTGCAAATGGAGCACCACCTTCCTATTTATACTACTTTCCTTGTTTCTAGATTGTTCTATATCTAGATCTATCTATACATATTTTATTCATGTACTAGGAATATCTAACACTAGATATTTCTATGGAATTCTCTAGGTTACTTCTTGATCTTCCTATCTAGTCTCCATAGCTGAATTTTGTAGCGTATTCTAGAGATTTCCAAGTTCTTTTAAGGCTGCTTAAGTTGCCTCTTCATAGCAGCCCTTAGAGCAACGTTTTTTAGTGTTGTGCGGGACGTTCTAGAGTCTTCCAATGCTGCCATGTTGCTGCAGAATTGTGTGGGCTGTTCTGGAGTCTTCCGGGCAGCCTTGTTTGCTTCAAAAGTCCCCCTAATAGCTGAAAATTAAAGGGTTGCGACTTGCATTTTGGCGGGTCGTGACATTCTCCCCCACCTAATGCAACGACGTCCTCGTCAAGTTGTCTCGATGCCCCGTGAGTCGTCTTCATGAGTTGTATGATTGAGCTGGTTCTGCCTCGTTGCCTTGTGTCCGGTACCAAGGTAACTAAGTGCACTTGATCTCTCTTGATAATGTACATGGTGTTAGGGAATGTTATTGGGCAAGCTTTTTCTTTTCGAAAAAGTCCATCCCTAGCACGATATCATAGTCATCCAGTGGAACGACTGAGAAGTGCAACTTGCCTGTCCACGTACCAATCTTTGTCTTTACGCCCCATGCTGCTCCTTCTATTGGTTTTGGCGTTTCCTGAGGCGGCCTTGATCCATCCTTCTTGCGTGGTGATCCTTAAGCGAAGTCTTTGAGCCTCTTCAGGTGAGATGAAGTTGTGGCTTGCTCCGGTGTGAACCAACACTTTCACAAGTTGCCCCTTTATTTCCATGTTTACGAACCGAAGACCCTTTGATTCTGTCTTTGGGTTGTCTTTGATTGTGGTTGGGTTTGATTGGTTTGCCATCACCAAGGCTTGCCTTCAACTGTACTTAAAGTATTAAGTAGTTGAAGTTGCATTGTTTCTAGATGAACCTTCTTTGGTTTTGATGGTTCACATCAGATCTTATCAAGGCTGTTAGTCTAGCTTTTTTCGGACAATCCCACGCATTGTGTGGTCCATCGCAAAGGAAACATCCTTTGATAATTTGTACCTCCTTTCCATATTTTGGTGGTCGTCAATTATTTTCTCTTCGATTTTGATTATTATTGTGGGGTCTCGCTCCCCCACCTTTTTCATCATTATCCTCCGTAACGATGGGTTTTTGTGATCGCCTTTCATTATGGTCGATCAAGCTTTCATCAACAACGATGGCTGAGGACAAGTCTTGAACATTTCTTCGTTCAAGCTCTGTTCTTGCCCATGTTTTTAAGCCATCGATGAAGTATATGAGAGAGACCTTTGGTGACAAGTCCGGAATTTCTAGCATAAGGGTAGTGAAATCTTTGACGTAGTCCTTGATGCTACCTTTTTGCTTTAGATTACGAAGCTGAATCTTTGCTTCATTTTCAGCGTTTTACGGATAAAATTGTTTCTTGATTTCTTTATGAAATCAGTCCAAGTTTGTATGGTGCATATACCTTATCAATCTCCATATGCTTTCGTCGCCACCATAACGCTGCGGTCTCCCTCAAGTAAAGAGTCACCGTCTTGATCTTCTTGGAGTCATCGGTATCAATGGCCTCAAGTATTGCTCCATCTCCTAAAGAAAGTCATCTACAGCCCTCGCCTTTAGTTTACCAACGAATGGTGATGGTTTGGGGATGTCTACCTTTGTAGGGGCATGGATTATGTTGTCACCTCTAGTTGCTAGTGCGCGCTTGCAAACACTTAGTAAGGTTTGCAAGTCTTAGATCTCTCTTTCGAAGTTAGCTTTGAGCTGCCCCAACTTCTTTGTAATGTCTCTTTCATCTCTTTTTTCATTAATGAGAGAGCGAGTTTAGATCATTCCTTATTTCTATGAAACCATTGCCTAACGACTCAACATGTTGCAAAGAGTCGTAGGTGTGTGTTTTAAAGATATCTATTTCAGCCTTGAATTCATCCATTTGTTTTTGAATCAGACAATGCTACCTCAACATCTTCAACTATTTGTCCATGCTTACAACCAAGTCTTTGGACATGCTTCGAGTTCTCTTGTCACCTTTACGAGTATCCTCCCGTCCACCGGTCTCGTCTCCGGCAACGCTTGCTACTACAACCTTCTCCGGATTAGATGCCATCCCAATGAGTCGAGCTGGCTCTGATACCTCATGACACATACTGAATTTTCACTCACATGCGACACTTAGAACCGTTCTAAGTCAGCCTTCTTGATCTCGAATGGATGGTTTATGTTGCGTAACTTTTGTAAGGGAACGTTAGATTTGTAGTACACAAGTGAATGGCTTTTGATGTGTGATTACAACACAAGTAGATTGCTTGTATTACTATGAACAGAAGTATAATGCTTTGAGTTACAAAGAACTTGGGTGTGTGCAAATGAAGCACCACCTTCCTATTTATACTACTTTTCTTGTCTCTAGATTGTTCTATATCTAGATCTATCTAACATATTTTATTCATGTACTAGAAATATCTAACACTAGATATTTCTATGGAATTCTTAGGGTTACTTCTTGGTCTTCCTATCTATCTCCATTAACCAAGACTGTAGTGAACTCTCTCTTTTTAATAAGTATTATCAAGGGGTAATTTATATTTTAATGGAAATCATTAAAAGCTTGATGTTACCAAAATTTGTTTCTATTTTCCCGTTTTATATAATGTCGTCCCAATTTTCCTTGTTTTTAGTTTACCTGTGTGCTATTTGAGTGATACGGTACAATGTGGAAAGCACGAACTCATCCGGTGAATCCTAATTTAATTCCAGTTCGAGGGGTTTATTTTTTATCGAAACCCCGGTGGGGGGGGGGGGTGGTCCCATCCAACTCCGAGATTTCTCTATCCCTTCCTTGGTACCACTACGTGACCTCTAAGAAAAATTATAAAGAGCAACTAACATGATAGTTTGGTTCCTCAATTAGATTAAATCAAGCCTCCCTTAAGTTTGTTGACTTGATATTTTTAACCTCTTATCTTTTTTTCAATAAAACTTTAACAAATGTCGCTTTGACCCCCTCGAGTTTCTAAAGGTTTTGGGTTTACTCGTTATATATATTTACTTAAAAAACAAATGTCTTAGGTCCATATTTTTATGTACGTGTCAATATAAATTTGAGTTCGTCTATATTTTGACATAAATTTTGTTCGAACACGAGCTGGATCAAATATAAAACGTTTGTTTGAAAAATCAAATATAATATGTTTTCGTTCGACGATATAAATTCAAGTAACCTAAGTTCCGATGTAAATTTAGTTTGAAAACAAGTCAAGACAATTAAAGTATATGTTTTATAATAACGCGTACAATGTCGCCGCAACGTGTGAATATTTATTAGTTCTAACGGAAAGGAAACAACATGTGCTAGACCGCTAGACTTGATAGAAGTTGAGGTTTCATTTTGTTGTCAAGCAAAAATGAAAACACTTTGAAAACTACAAAACATTTTTATGTATACAAGTGTATAGTTGTATGCTTGTTTACCCCTAAGTTAAAGATATCCTTAATTTCATTGGATATTATCAGTTTAAACTATAAAATATGAAATGCATGATGAGAATATAAGTAACACCAACAAAACCTAATAGTCACTCCGGTAATCTTTTATTATTTTAGTTTTTAATCTTGCGTTGTGTTTCCGATTTCACTTAAGGAAAGAAAAAAATGAAAGTGGAAAGGAAAAAAATAGTTGTATTTCAGAGTATTTTTTAATAAAAAGAAATTAAAAAAGGAAAAGTTGTATATTGAGTTCATTGAAGAAAGAAAAGAATAGGAAGTGAAAGAAAAATAAAAATTGAATTCAATCTTTCTAAATTAAAGGAAGTGAAGAGAAGAGAAAAAAAATATTTCATTTCTCTTTTCTTTAAATTAAACTCTGAAACACAACGTTAGAAGCATCTTAGTAGTGTCTCTACCTACATTCAGTTTAAGTCGGTTACAGACTTACAGGTGAGAAATACCCTGGCATCCATTGCTCAACCACAACACATATGTATCACAGGAATGTAACAGGTTATGATAGTCTCACATAAACATATCAATTACCGTACTTCATCCAACTTAATCAAACTACCTTAAATAAGCCATCATTAACAAGTGAAATACTAGAAGTACTTATGTTCTTCCCTCATCCTCGGTCCCTAAATCCACCATATCCTGTTCCTTAATCATCCTATATATAGATGAGAACAATATGAGTATAATCATTTGATTTATTGTTCAACACGTTCATATATTACTAAAAACATTACATGTGGACAAATGTTTCAAACTATTAAGCCATATGGTGTTTTGGCGTAGTTTCTATGAACGAAGATTGATGGAATTTGAATGGGCATAGATCATGTTCAAAAGATACATAAAATCATATAATGTCCCGAAGATATATAAAATTCAAAATACATAATATGAAGATCCAGAATTAAGACAACTAGGGTTTATACCGTAGCGCGCGTTGCGCGTCGAGATTTAACTGTTAAACCGAATAACATCAATCGCTAACCTTCCGTCCAAGACAACTTGCGGCTCAGAACCAATGGTCGGTTGCGGCTGCAGACGAGAAATAGTGCCAAGCCAAGGCAACCAACAACAATTGTAGTATATCATCACAGCCACGAAACAACAAAAATGATGATCAAATAACTATCCAAAACAGACTCAGTCTCGGATGAGCAAATGATCATCATCAGACATAACTTTGCCTCACGGGATGTGCATGCATGTAGAGCAGTAGACAATACAAAAGGGTGGTAGAAATACTATCCTTTCCTTTCACGGACTAACATATGGATTAGTTAATTTTCCTGTCTCAAATGAGTTAAGGCTCGCCATCATCGACAAAACATTTTTCCCGAAACATAGCCAGGCAGCATCATGGTCGTGGTAAACACTACCCAACAAAGGAAAACTAGAACATATCAGAGTTCGGACCTTTTTAAACATTCTCAGATGAAGCTGGCTTATCGTCATGGACATAACAATTACAACATGCACAAACAACATCATCATACACGGACTCAGTCTCAAATGAGGCAAGTGCCCATCATCATTGAAACAATGAATCAAAGCAGCATAGGGGCACATATAAAACCCCAAAAGGCATTATAAAGATAAAGAAGCATTGTAAGCAACAAAGGCGGTTGAACTGCCAATAGCACCTTGAATAGGTAGCAAACGGTCGCCGGCCCCACCTCAACCAGAAACGGGAGGCAGAACAACAACAATCTCCACCGCTATAGGGTTGTTCAATCTGCAACTTCATAAATCTAATAGCATATTAAACACACCATTCCTTCACTCCAATTACTTAAGATGTGTGGATCTACTCACAATTCCCGTAATCTCTCTTTCAACTTAATGCAACAATGAAAACACACATGGTGAAGACCCTTCAAAGGGAAAACAACCCATTTGTACATCACGCTTTACAGCTTGTACATGCATCGTAGATGAGTACACAATGCAAAAATAGTAGTAAATCACACTATTCATCAAACTTTTGCTAATATATAGGTAAATGTTGATTCGTTAACAAATGTCAAACGACACAAAAAATAATATTCAGTTCAAAACCCAAGGTTTCAGGAACCAATTTAGGGAGAAGAGAGAATCGCAACGGCCACAAAAGTGGTAGCACCACAATACCGCCACCTTAAACGACGACCATGGGCAAAGCTCAACCAAATAAAAGAGATAGATATTGGTACGACAGCCGGGGACGACGACGGCGACAAAACAACCACCTAACCGTCCCTCCCACCCATTCGTTCTCTCATAAAGCAGCGCTAGGTAAGGCGATGAGATGGTTGTCCGGCAT
>JACCIY010001734.1:0-53231 GCA_025506505.1 Flaveria sonorensis
ACCATCGCAGTTAACCACCGCCGTTACCACCAGGACCGCAATTCTCTACCGCTGCCGCCACCACCACCACAGTTCTCCACTGCCACCGCCACCTGCAACCATCTCCTCCATTGCCCCCCGCCGCACCTCTTTAGCCGGATCGAACTGGGTTAGGGTGGCGGGGGTGGTACTTCAGGTATGGCGATGGTGGTTGGCGGTCGGCGGTGGCTACGTGATGGTGGTGTCGCTGTCGACGATGGCTACGTTATGGTGGATGTGGGCTCGGTGATGGTGATGATGGCGATTGTGAGCTGATACGGTTATGATGATGGCAGACGTGGTGGTTTCGCCGATTTGTGCCGTAAGTGCAACAAGTGGTGTGCATGTGGAGGTGCTGTGGTGGCCGATTGAGATCGGGAGAGATTCGGTGGCCGTGGTATTGATGGTTGTAGTACGGTGGTCCGGCGATGGTTCTAGTGTGATCTGGCGGTTTAGATGTAGCCGTGATACGAAGAGGGAGGGGTAGGGGAGGGGAGGGGGGAGGGTGGGGTATAGTGGGACCCACATTAATTACATATAATTGTTTAATCTAAAAAAGTGAGACCCATATAATTTAATCTATATTTTAAATATTTTTTTTTAGTTCAGGGGTATTTTAGACTTTTCACATCCACTTAACTGAAAAACTTAACAGAAGTTAGTGTCAGGGACCAATCGTGTTACGAGTTGACAAACAGTAAAGACCAAACCAGTAATTTTTCAAAAGTTGGGACCAATATTGCAATACAGACAAATCATAGGGATCAATCGTATAATTAACTTATATAATATGGTTATAAGTGATTATGAGTGTATAAGATAGAAAATTATACTTTTTAAAATTTTATAAAATTTTTAATATCTTTTAAAATGATTGTGAGTGAAATAAAAATAAAACATAATGATAAAATATAAAATAATATTTAATTAAAAATAAAAATAAAAACAATTTTTACTATAATTATATTAATTAAAATGAGAAATGAGAATGCTTTACAATATAATAAAATTACTTTTCCCTGTTAAATCTTAATATGGAAGTTAAAGCTATATGAAAAAGATTAATTCACCAAAAATCGTTCAACACGGTTTTGAAATCACTTGCTTTTACCATCTTATCCCATAAATTTCTAAACAACTCACACTTTCCTGTTGCATCCAATCAGAATCAACTGGTGACGTTATACCCACGATTCCACGTCATCTCATTCGCCCGTTCCTTATACGCGCATACAAAGCGCGTGTACCACTGCAGCTTCCCTACCCCCTTACCCAAAAGAGTAAATACGGCGGTTAAAACTTTAACCTTTGCACGCGCCTTCAATTGCGTATAAAATCACCCCACTTCACCATACACATATTCGTCTTCTCCGTTTTCACATAGTACACCCAAGGTACGTTGTACTTTATGCATTTGCGGTTGTACATCCATGCTCTCGTATTATTCTCCCCGATAAACGATGCCCAGTGACGAAATCAAAATTTTTCTATCAGTCACGATAAAGTTGCTTGTTTCATTGTCTCACCGACCGATAATAGATAAGAGTATTTGCTTATAAGAAATTGTCGATCGAGTTTTCGATAAACCCTAGTCGGGCTTTTTGTGATTTTTATTGTTTTATACTTAAAACATACATCGGAGCAACCTTTTTATCCTATTGGATTATCTTGTCTTTTTAAGATTTTTACTGGGTACGGTTGTTTGTTTAACAAAATAAACGAGTTGAGAGGTATGGTGTGGGGCCCATGAGAAGGCTTGAATATCACGAGAGGTGGTGTTAAGAGACAGCTAGCAGTGAATGAGGTGCCTCACCTACCATACATCTTCTTCCTCCTCCTCATCTCCCTCCCTTTTTATGCATCTTCTCTCTCAGTTTCAAATTTCAAATCAATTTCATCTCTCTCTCTCTCTCTCTCTCTGTTAGATTCTTCTTATCACTTTCCATTTCAGGTATTTTTGTTGTTTCAATTTGAGATTGTTTCAATTCATTAATGAAAGTTTTCGCAGCGTGAGGGGTTTTTGTGGCTAATCCGTCGGTGTGGCTGTTTGAAGCTCAATTTGTTCGGAATAAATGTTAATTTTGTGATCGATTAAAGTAGCTCGTCGGTTCTTCTCGTTGTAATTCTTCGGGATTTCACCGAATTCGTAGCGAGTTGATTCGGCTGAGTCTAGCGAAACGTTAAAGTCGATGATGTTTGATTGTTTCATCTCATATTCTCATTTCGTGAAACTAAACAGTGCCCTAATTTGCTTTCTCTTAAATTCATTTACAGTTATGTTGTTTCGAACATAATTCTCAGTTTTTGAATGCATTCAGCTTCGATTTCATGCAAATTTGTTCAATTTGGCTAATTGTTGTTCCATTTTCAAACAATTTAACATCTTAAATTACTCTTGTGCAGGTAGTTCAGTTCAATTTCATAGTTTGAAGTAGCTTCTTTGCATTTTATCTCAAGGTTTGCTTTACTCTCCCCTTCATCCTTCTACATTTCACTGTTTTACTGAAGAAATTTACAGGAGATTAAAATTTTCAACAGTTTTTTGTATAGTACCTACAAATTTGAGTGCAGGATTCTCAATATAATAAAGTTAAAGCTAAATTTAGAATTTTGTTTTGTTTTTGGTACATTTCCTTGCTAAAATGCGCCAGATAAAACCAATGAAAGCTGTCTCACCATTATCATTATCACTGGCACGTTAGCACATATAAAGGTCATTTACTTTTTGAAATATCACACAGGTTTTCATTACAAGCACACCTTTTTTTAATGAAAGTTTAAAGATTTTCACAATTTTAGCATAACTTGAAGAGGACAATAGTCTTGCAAGTGTTAATTGTCTTTTGATATTTAGTATGAATTGTTGTTAGTTTGTAAAGAACAATCAAGTGAATACTGTAAAGAATAACTCTTTAGTTTTGCTTTTTCTTGAAAACAGATTTGAATTTGAAAATGGCCGAGCAAACTTTCACTGATGAGAAAGATTGTGTGAGCTTCTTTGATGATTTGATCCAATTCCCTTCAGTGACCGACACCTCGCTTAACTCGCTGGATTGCAACGATTTCGCCGACATTTGGACCAACAAAGCCGATGAATTGCAGACCTCTGATCCCATCTTCTCCCATAGCAATGGCGCATGCACCCTGTCAGCAGTTCTTGCCGTTCCGGTGAGTAATTTGGTAATCTTTTGAACGACAAACCTACACTGTTACTAAACTATACCATTGTAATATATATTTTTTAATCAAGATTTAACCTTTTAACTAATTTCATGAAAACCACTTTAACAACTTTATTTGTGATAATAATGTCATTGGTGGTGTCGGCCGAATCATCCACATGTTTACTGCTTGCTTCCAGTACTTTTTCCCCTTCTCTAGATGAAAACCAGATAAAAAGTTTGATTATTTATTATTTATTTATTTATATCTATTATTTTAGTATTAATTCATATGATAATGTGAAATTTTGAATTCACATATATCAAATTGTAACTTGAAATGGTAAAATATGCTTTAAGAATCATTTATATCCCCACTAACAAGAAAAGTAGCAATTCACCTGTATATAATCTTATTGTTCAAGATCAGTCTAAATATATATGAAATACTTTGTTAAAGTATCATTTCAGATTTAAAAACAGAGTAATTAAGATTTTGGTCGACCCCATCAATAATTGTTACACTCAAATCCCGCATCTAATTGTTTGAAAAATACGGCACAAGAAGTCAAAAGAGTTTTCAATGATCACCTCTGTTCTTTTACAATCTTCGATGTGAAGTTTAAATTTTCAATGAGTCGGTATAAAATACTGTAAAGTTTGCATCTTTATTCAATTTTGACCGTTTTAACACCGAAAAATTTTGTGAATTCCAAAAACATGACATGGGCCGGTGGAATATTGAATAAAAGATCAACTACATTTTTTCTTATTTCTTTTTCTTTACTTCCTAATACTATCTAATGTTATTTTAGTTTCGTGTATATTGATCATCATACTTACAAACCCTTTTATCATGATTTCAGTATGAGGAAATCGTTCACCTAGAATGGCTTTCAAACTTTATGGAAGACTCTTTTTCCGGTGGCGGAATGACCATGAACAACGAGAAAATTCCGGTGAAAAAGGAGCTGGAGCCGGAGCCGTTGGTGGTTCCAAACTACCAGTTCCAGATGTCGAGTCCTGTGTCGGTTCTTGAGAGCAGCAGCAGCAGCTCAAGCTCATCCTCCTGCTCAGGCGGCAGCAATGGCAGCATGATGGTCCCGCTCACCTCAACCCACGGTGGGCCACAACGGGCTCGAACCAAGCGTCTTCGGCCGCCAACCTTTAACCCCCGAGCCGGAGTTGAGCTCTTCATCCCAGTGCCAGGGTCCATGGAATCTGAGAACCTTGCAGTGTCTCATAATGGGCCTAAATCAGGCATTCATGGGCCTGATCAGAAGAAGAGAAAGAAGCCCAAGAAACCCGAGGCTGAATTCAATCTAGAAGACAAAACCGAAAACCAGAACCAGAACCAGAATCAGACGGGGCATGGAGTTAGAAAGTGTATGCATTGTGAAATTACCAAAACGCCCCAGTGGCGTGCAGGCCCTATGGGTCCCAAACCCTATGCAATGCTTGTGGCGTCCGTTACAAATCAGGGCGGCTCTTCCCAGAGTACCGCCCTGCAGCCAGCCCGACGTTTGTCCCTTCTTTGCATTCCAACTCCCACAAGAAGGTTGTGGAGATGCGGACCAAATGTATTCCAAACGACATCATGGCTAGTCTTCCGGCACCAGAGCCTGAGCTCATCCCAAACATGAACCCGCCAGTGGATTACATGTGATGAAGAGAGCTCGAGAGTTCGGTTTCTTGTTAGTCTATGTAATGTTTTTAGTATACTTAGTTTTGTTTTAATTGGTTGATTTTGTATATATAGATGTTTAGCATATATTTAGTTTAGGTTGATTGAACTTTAGGGAGGTTACCTAGGGTTAATGAGATGTTAGGTTTGTTAGTTAAGAAGAGTAGATGAAGAGAGGAGATTTGCTTCTTGTTCTCTTTATTTGTTTGTTTCTTTTTATGGTTTTTTATTATGGAAATTCTTTTGTAGTTTATATATGATATAATTTTGAAGAACTAACATCCGAGAATATGTAATGGTGTATCCAAACTGAGTCAAATAAAAAACACAACTTAAATTGATTGAACTTTCAAGTTCAAGATTGTTGAATTGAACAACGCCAACATCAAACTAATTATACGTTTTACATTTTTTTTATATTATTAAGTTAATACTTAATACTAGTACTAGTATTAACCGACGTGACACCATTGGTAAATGAAACACACAATTATTTTTTTTATTTTTTATTTTTATAAAAACACTTTCACAATTAATATTAGAGGTTTGATCTCAGTTCATATCAAAATTTATCACTCGTCGTGACATGTCATTTTATAACATATATATAAATATTACAAGAAAACATAATCATTTTACAATTACATTTATTATTCAAAATAATAAACGAGAGTAAGGTTTCTTCGTCGGTCCAGTCACGTCCACGAAGCTTTAATCATTTATGGTGCTTTTCCTGAAAACATTTAAAACATATTTTTATTAGCTTTCGCTAAGTAAGTACACTTCTTTTCTATTAGGATTTTACACCCAAAATTCATTTTTATTTAATACTCATTAATTTTCTTTGGAATTCAACACCTGAATTCCTTATGGGTTTATATTCAACCCTTGAGGATTATTAACTTCTCTTTTATATATGTGGAGTTTAACACCCAAACTCCTTGGGATTTCAACACCCGAAATCCTTACATACATTTAACTCCCCTTTTTATATATATGGAGTTCAACACCTGAACCCCTTGGGATTTCAACACTCAAAATCCTTGGGATTTCAACACTCGAAATCCTTATATATATTATCAATACACATTTTTTTCTCTGTCACTAAAACATATATTTGACCCATACCCCATAATCACTTTCATCATAATCGTGCATAATAAATGAACACATATCACATGTTATTAAACATGTTTCTTCTTCACAGAATTTATTCAACTTATAATAAATAAAACACAGAACATGTAATTAAACATGTGTCATGATTAAGTTATGGATCAGTGTACTTATCTCCTGGTGCTAGCGACTTGAATATAAAAGATAATTCGTTAATTTTTAGATTCGAACCCGTCTTCAAAATATACTAAGGCTCCTATATTCTTCTTGCTCAAATCTTATTCTAGATCATACTCATATGAATATATATTTTTTAATAAACAGTTTGTATATGGGTGTTTTTCTTTTCTTTAAAGCCTTCATATTTATAACACTCATATATATACACATATGTTTCTATGTTGTATGTAAACCGACTTGAAAGTCTTAATTATCATGATGACATACATAATGTTTATCTAAAAGGAATCATAGGCATATGTGTACAACAACGTACATTTCTTATGAACTAAGATTTGGAATATTTTCATTTTAACTCTTGACCTTTTGCCTAATGATAAACAAACACTCAAATTTCATTATTATTATTATTATTATTATTATTATTATTATTATTATTATTATTATTATTATTATTATTATTATTATATTATTATTATTATTTTTATTATTATTATTATTATTATTATTATTATTATTATTATTATTATTATTATTATTATTATTATTATTATTATTATTATTATTATATTATTATTATTATTATTATTATTATTATTATTATTATTATTATTATTATTATTATTATTATTATTATTATTATTATTATTATTATTATTATTATTATTATTATTATTATTATTATTATTATTATTATTATATTATTATTATTATTATTATTATTATTATTATTATTATTATTATTATTATATTATTATTATTATTATTATTATTATTATTATTATTATTATTATTATTATTATTATTATTATGTTGTATGAAATTGTTATTATGTTGTGCCTCTATTAAGGCAGGAGATAAGTCCACCCATTGGGTGTATAAGGTTTTAAACCTTTGTGAATCTTTATTAAAGATATTAATTGATGGACCGTATGACTGCCACCATTTATAAAACCAAATCGGAATTTCCGATTCATAAGTTTTAGAACATATCTTGATAAACCAAGAATGTTTATAATTCTGGTTTTCAAATAGGAATGCTTTATAAAAGGCATTCACATAATCCCAGTAGTTATATCTAATGGGAGTTTTTGTTTCAGGGTGAAAAATTTCCCTGTATTTTAATGGAGATATTCCCCAATTTTCAACAGATATGATCTGTTTAATTATGATTTTACTAAAACTTATTGTTTTATTTCCTCCCATATAATGGGTAATCTCACAATTTGTGACTTTGAGGATTTCCTCATAATATGTTCTGGACTTATAAGTCTCAGTTGGGTAGAACCCAGTATCAAAATATCTCTTGATTATAAACCAAGGTTGATCATTCCATTTTTTGTCTTTATGATCAAGAAGGAGTATAACATCCTTTTTTGGATTATGAATCCAGTTTTCATCATCATTATCACTAGCAGCTTGAGCATATGATGCTGTTTCTTCAGAGGTTTGACTCTGAGCTGCTTTATAGGCTAAAAACTCTTTAAAAGTTTTTTCATCAACTTGGGGTTTTGAAGAGGATGATGCATATGATGCACTATCCATAGCTATAAGCTTTTTATTACCCATTTGATGGATAATTCTTTCGGTTCCTCTTCCTCTATAAGAGGAAGATCTTCCACGACCTCTTCCCCTTTCCCAGGGGATCATTCCTGAAAACTTAAACATAAAGATTATTTATCCACAAGAAAGTATTATTTCTTTATATTTTAAATCTTTAAGCTGTTTATTTAAAGATTGTATTCTATATTTGATTTGTTTAATAGCATAATCTTTAGCTTTTTCCGATATGAATGGAGTTTCTTTTATTTCTTGAATATTGTCATATGATCCTATTATTTGGATCTGAATATTAATTGTTTTTTTCAATTATTTCAATCATCGCCATGCGCATAATTCCTCTTGAATGACTCATCAATTTAAATATTCCCTGGTAAGAAAATCAGGTAGACTGTTATCAGTCCCTTTTTATAAATAATTTCAAAATCAAATGGCGCAAGATGTGATTGCCATCTGGCAAACATCTGTTTCGAGACATCATGTTTAAAATCTTTATTAAACATATATTTGGCTGCATTACAGTCAGTTTTAATTATAAATTTCTTATTAAATAAATCATCTTGAAATTTTAAAACGCATTTAACTATTGCAAGAATCTCTTTTGCAACAGTTGCATAATTTTTTTGACTTTCATTCCATTTTCCAGAATGAAATCTAACAAGATATTCTTGTTTGTTAATTGGAGATACTTGTTTTAATATACCTCCGTAGCCTATATCTGAGGCATCAGTTTCAACAATTTTTTCCCATTCTGGGTTTGTTATTGTTAAGCAAGGAAGGTTTTGAACCTTTTGCTTAATCTTTTGTACTGCTTTAGTATGATCGATAGACCATGGCTTAGGATTCTTCCTTAGCCTATCGTATAATAAAGCCGTATCTTCTGCTAAATTTTTATAATAAGGAAGAATATAGTTTAAACTTCCAAGAAATCTTTGTAATTGGGTTTTGTCTAAAATCTCATCTGGGAATTTAGATGCAAATTCAATACTTCTATTGATCGGAATTATATTCCCTTGATCAATATTATGACCTAAAAATCTGATTTTAGTTTGGAAAAGAGACATTTTTGGTCTAGATATAACTAAACCATTCTTTAAAATTATATTTTTGAATATCTCTAAATGTTTAAAATGAGTCTCAATATCCTTTGAAAATACAAGGATATCATCAATATAGACAATAATAAACTCACTATAAGGAATGAAAATGTCATTCATAATATTTTGGAATTCTGAAGGGGCATTTTTAATCCAAATGGCATAACATTCCATTCGTAATGCCCAACAGGTACTGTAAAAGCAGTTTTATACCTGTCTTTTTCTTCAATTTGTATTTGCCAATATCCTGACTTTAAGTCAAATTTAGAAAATATATTTGACTCATATAATTTGTCTAATAAATCCTTCTTATTAGGTATAGGATACCTAATCCATTTTAAAACTTTATTTAATGGTTTATAATTAATAACCAATCTTGGTGTACCTCTTTCTTGTTCAGAATGTTTATTAACATAAAAAGTTGTACAAGACCATGGAGACTTTGAATTTCTGATTAAATTCTTGCTTAAAAGAGATTTTATTTCTTGTTTACATAATTCCATATATTCAGAATTCATTTGACAAGGTCGAGCCTTGGTCGGAATCTGACTTTCATTAAAGTTTTCTTCATATGGAAGTGAAACCATATGTTTCTTTCTATCCCAGAAAGCATTGGGATGATCATTATATATTTGTAAACTAAATTGGTGTTCTATAAGTTTAATTTTTTCTTGTAATTTCGGGCTATTTAATCTTTCTTGAATATTTAAAGAAAATATTTCTTTTTGTAGAAAATCAATTTGATTTATCTTTGCTCTTAACAATTCTTCTTTTAAATTGTTTAATGTTCTTGATATTGGATTAGAAATGAATTTAAAAATAATTTCTTTTCCTTCATACGTACCAGTTATTCCAGTACGGTCTACATTTTTTAAAGGAAATATTTTGTCAAAGAAAGGGCTTCCAAGTATAACTTGGTTACCTAGATTTTTAACCAATACAAAACTTGTACTAATACAAGTATTATTTTGACAAATAAAAGCTTGAGGGATTTTATAATTTACCTCTAATTTTCCTTTCCCAGCATGACTGAGAGTATGTGTAGTTTTATGGTAATACTTTGTAGGAATTAATCCTTCCTGTATACAATTTAAATCTGCACCACTATCGAAGAGTGCGACTACTTCTATTAAGAAATCATTACCTATTAGTAATTTAATTTTTCCATGCCATTTTTGAGAAGTAATTATTTCCCTTATATTTTTCAGATATAATTCTGATTCTTCTATTGGTTGTATATTTAATTTATCTTTCTCTAGACATATTATTCTATTGTCTAATTCTTTATTATTTTGTTGTAAAATTTTTATGTCAGATTTTAAATTATCAATTTCTCTTTTTAACTGTTGTATATCAACAGGTTTTTTATCTTTACTTTTCTGGTTTAATTGAATTTTTAATTCTGCCAAAGAAAATGGTTTTGGATCTTTAAGATTTGAACAAGAAGGACCTTCTTCTTGTTTTTCCATAAATGAAGAAATTATTTTTTCTCTAATTTGTGGATCATCTACCACTTTTAATAATTCAAGTATTTCACTTGTTAATACATTTATTTCCATATTTTGGAATTGTGAAATTATTTTATAAATATTTTCTTCTTCTTCTTCTTCTGAAGTATTATTACAACAGTTGTTTTTACAACAGTCTTCTTCTTCAGAGGAAGAGTATAGATTTTCATTTTCTAAAATATTTAAATCTTCATTAGATAATTGATCAGATTCAGTATCTGATTCTAAAAGTATTTTTGAGATTTGATTTTTTAAATCTTCATCTTCTAGCTTATTTAGCTTCTTTCTAACCCAGCAAGTTTTTGCTGTGTGACCTATTTTTCCACATTTCTTACAGATCAATTTTGACCTATAAGTCTTATACGAAGGCTTATTTTCCTCATATTTTTGAATTCTTTTATTTTTCCTATCTTCCCTTTTCCTTTTTCTTTTTTGATGTTGGTAGGGATTAGATTTCTTAATTTTCCTAGTATTATTTGAGGTTCCTTCTATACCAAATTGACTACAGAATTCACCTAATTGTTTCTTTTCATTTAAAGAATGTTTTTTAATTTGTTGGTTTAATTTAATTTCATTACATAAATTTAAACCTTCTTGAATACAAGTTCCTATTAACTTGCCGTAAGTATAATCATCATAATTTATACTTATTCCTCCTTTTCTTAGATTATTTCTAACTCTTTCTGCAAATAAATACGGAAGACCATCTACGAATTTTGACTTCCAATGTGAGCTATTAGACTCAGGGAGTTCCATAACTCTACTTAAGAAAGTGTCTTTATACCACCTAAAAGATGTTAGGGTTCTACACTTGAGATTTTGTAGAAGAGTCCTAATATTCTCTGAATTATCAGACCATCTGCCTGTAAAGTGTTCTATAATATTCACTATTAAAGTATAAACTGAGTTGTTTTCAACAACACCATTGTCCTCTTTTGTACTATTGAGGATCTCCTGTCTATCTGAATCTGATAGGTAATTATCCCACCAACCTTTAAGTTGACCTGTAAAACCTGATATAATCATCTGAGCTATTGTCTTAACTGTATTCTTATTGTTTTGACAAATAGTGCTATACATAAGCATCCTATGGACAGTATTATAAATCTGTCCTTCTGTTTGACCATCTATGTTCCATTCATAGATCATTTTTCCACTATACGAATTACTAATTACGTATTCCTTTTCTTCTATTAGAACATCCTGTGGAGTAGGCCTAGGATAATAATACATCCTCTGAGTTGGCTTATCAGCAAACTTAGATAACTTCATGATTTCATCATTGATTTTTTGCTTATAATCTTCTTCTTTTAGACTATCTTCAAAATCTGATAATGTATTTATCTTTAAATTTTTTAAAATATCTATCGAATCATTTAATGTTTGCATTAAATTTTCTTCAGATTTTATTTTGAAATCTGTTACCTTAGGAGGTAATTGAATGCTAGGAGTAGCAATAGACTCTTTTTTTTATCTGATTATTTATTATAATACTTTGTTTTTCTTTTAAATGACATAATATTTTATCCATTTTTTTAGAAATATCCTGGAGTTGTTCTCCAATTATTATTAAATAAATATTTGAATAATTTTGTTGTTTTATTAAACCATTTATATGAGAAATAGTTGTCTGCAAGGTTTCACCTTCCAGAAGTTTTTGAAAAGCTTGATAGTATCTTTCCTCTCCTTGTTTTTCAATTTTAAAACCATTAGTAGGAGGGAAAACATTTGATACTATGTTTCCATTGATATTAAAATTTCTTTCTATAACAGAAATAATACTATTAGTATATTTTTCAATAAACCATGGAACAAAAGGTATTATCTCTTGTCTCTCATTTAATTCATTATAAAATTCTTCTCTGAAAAATTCTTTGTCTGTTTTTTCAAAATTTTTGAAAAACCATGTTCTAAATAATTCCCATTTGGGTTGAAGGAATTCTTTAGAAATTTCTTCTCTTACCGGTGACCCCGGAGTAAAATCTAATTTTTCTTTTGTATTCATAATTAAACAAAATTTATTTCTGATTCGGTTAGTTCCGGATCTATTCTAATTCCTCGAACTATATTATCCGAGTTTATTCTTAATTCATCTATTTTTCTTTCAGGAAATTCTTCCTTAATCCTAGATGTTGATGCCCTAGAAGGACTTCTTACTGTGTAATCTACAGGAGAAATATAATAGTGTGATGACACTGATTTGGACAAGGAGGGTTCATATTTTATTTTATTATTTTCAAATTGTATTTGAACTGACCCTTCATTGGTTTGTGAAATATTTATTGGATTATTATCTACATATTGTTGAGATGGGCTAGCTTTATCTAATACCCAATTTTCTGGAAAATTAATTTCTTCCCATTTTATTTTTCTTCTGGTTGTAATATTAGCTTTGCTAAAATTAGTTTCTATTAGAATAGTTTCATTTAAAGGTTTATCTACCATTTTACAATGAGGATTAAGCGTAAATAAAGGCTTATAATAAATTCTATAACAGATACATATTACCTCTGATCCTGGTACATAATTGTAACCATGCGTTTTAACATTCAAGGTTAAAGCATCTAAGATATTAACATCAGACAATGATAATTGTAAATTAGGATAAACATTAAAATAGACTGGACCATGAGCCAGACTTGATTGAACAATTCCCATAAGGGATTGTTTCCAATTTAAGTTTCTAGCATCTCTAAGAGCTGCTACAAAACTTTCTGGTAAGCCTTCTAAAGTTAGAGGCTTAAATGCAATTTGCACAAGACCAATATGAATAAATTTATATTCTTTTTTATATTTTTGTAAATCTCTTTTTGATAATAATTTTATTATCATTTCATCTTTATTCAAGGAAAATGTTTCCTCAGTTGTTTTAACAACTTGTTTCAATCCCAATTTTTCAAAAGTTCCTAATTTATAAATTAGTTTGTAATCAATCTTTGGAATAGTCCATTTATTTAATAAATCTAAATTGTGAGGAATATCATATTCTTCCTCCATACTGTTTTTAACAGTATTTCTAATCTTAAAATATTCATATTTGAATATCAGAGATAAGTGTTGAAACAAACACACATACAGATCAATTGGCCAACAACATTTTTTGTCTTAATGTTACATTATTGTAACTTTACTATTCACTTTTTGACTTATTGTATAATATTGCGTTAAACGCAATTATGGGCGAATATTCGCTGTAATATTCGGTGCTAGGACCTCTATATAAAGAGGGTTTAGTGTTTAGTAGAAGGCACCGGTTTTTAGAACCACCTCTCTCTCTCTCTCTCTTGTAATACTCTCCTCCCACTCTTGTAATAAATATTCTGCAATAATATTTGAAGCTTTTAAAGTTTGAAGCCTTATTTCTGGTAATTTTCTATACTTTTCTTTATTTATATTTATATTTGTGGGCCTCAATAAGAGGCTAAACACTAAGTGTTGAAACATCACCATGCTCAACAGATTATTATAATAAAAAAGAGATCTTAAAATCCAGATGAAGGTAAAAATTTAAGAGCAATCTTGGAATAGGGTTACAGCCCATCTAAGATGCTAATGTGGGCGGTCGACCGCTAGGGAACCCGTTAGCCAAAAAGCCAAGAAGGCGTGGGGCGTTTAGGGTGAGACCTATAGTGACCACATGTTAGCATCCTGGATAAAGACTGTGTAAAATCACCAACGTTCCATTGTTTCTCTTGATTTTCTGCCCTCGTCTGAGTTTTATGGTTTTCCCCTCTTTTCCCATACAAGGTCATGCCTTTTATGTAATTTGTGGATCATCTACCACTTTTAATAATTCAAGTATTTCACTTGTTAATACATTTATTTCCATATTTTGGAATTGTGAAATTATTTTATAAATATTTTCTTCTTCTTCTTCTTCTGAAGTATTATTACAACAGTTGTTTTTACAACAGTCTTCTTCTTCAGAGGAAGAGTATAGATTTTCATTTTCTAAAATATTTAAATTTTCATTAGATAATTGATCAGATTCAGTATCTGATTCTAAAAGTATGGAGGAAGAATATGATATTCCTCACAATTTAGATTTATTAAATAAATGATATCATAAAAGAAAACCATAAACCAACAATTAAAAAACATTCTTTAAATGAAAAGAAACAATTAGGTGAATTCTGTAGTCAATTTGGTATAGAAGGAACCTCAAATAATACTAGAAAATTAAGAAATCTAATCCCTACCAACATCAAAAAAGAAAAAGGAAAAGGGAAGATAGAAAAAATAAAAGAATTCAAAAATATGAGGAAAATAAGCCTTCGTATAAGACTTATAGGTCAAAATTGATCTGTAAGAAATGTGGAAAAATAGGTCACACAGCAAAAACTTGCTGGGTTAGAAAGAAGCTAAATAAGCTAGAAGATGAAGATTTAAAAAATCAAATCTCAAAAATACTTTTAGAATAAGATACTGAATCTGATCAATTATCTAATGAAGATTTAAATATTTTAGAAAATGAAAATCTATACTCTTCCTCTGAAGAAGAAGACTGTTGTAAAAACAACTGTTGTAATAATACTTCAGAAGAAGAAGAAGAAGAAAATATTTATAAAATAATTTCACAATTCCAAAATATGGAAATAAATGTATTAACAAGTGAAATACTTGAATTATTAAAAGTGGTAGATGATCCACAAATTAGAGAAAAAATAATTTCTTCATTTATGGAAAAACAAGAAGAAGGTCCTTCTTGTTCAAATCTTAAAGATCCAAAACCATTTTCTTTGGCAGAATTAAAAATTCAATTAAACCAGAAAAGTAAAGATAAAAAACCTGTTGATATACAACAGTTAAAAAGAGAAATTGATAATTTAAAATCTGACATAAAAATTTTACAACAAAATAATAAAGAATTAGACAATAGAATAATATGTCTAGAGAAAGATAAATTAAATATACAACCAATAGAAGAATCAGAATTATATCTGAAAAATATAAGGGAAATAATTACTTCTCAAAAATGGCATGGAAAAATTAAATTACTAATAGGTAATGATTTCTTAATAGAAGTAGTCGCACTCTTCGATAGTGGTGCAGATTTAAATTGTATACAGGAAGGATTAATTCCTACAAAGTATTACCATAAACCTACACATACTCTCAGTCATGCTGGGAAAGGAAAATTAGAGGTAAATTATAAAATCCCTCAAGCTTTTATTTGTCAAAATAATACTTGTATTAAGACAAGTTTTGTATTGGTTAAAAATCTAGGTAACCAAGTTATACTTGAAAGCCCTTTCTTTGACAAAATATTTCCTTTAAAAAATGTAGACCGTACTGGAATAACTGGTACGTATGAAGGAAAAGAAATTATTTTTAAATTCATTTCTAATCCAATATCAAGAACATTAAACAATTTAAAAGAAGAATTGTTAAGAGCAAAGATAAATCAAATTGATTTTCTACAAAAAGAAATATTTTCTTTAAATATTCAAGAAAGATTAAATAGCCCGAAATTACAAGAAAAAATTAAACTTATAGAACACCAATTTAGTTTACAAATATGTAATGATCATCCTAATGCTTTCTGGGATAGAAAGAAACATATGGTTTCACTTCCATATGAAGAAAACTTTAATGAAAGTCAGATTCCGACCAAGGCTCGACCTTGTCAAATGAATTCTGAATATATGGAATTATACAAGAAATAAAATCTCTTTTAAGCAAGAATTTAATCAGAAATTCAAAGTCTCCATGGTCTTGTACAGCTTTTTATGTTAATAAACATTCCGAACAAGAAAGAGGTACACCAAGATTGGTTATTAATTATAAACCATTAAATAAAGTTTTAAAATGGATTAGGTATCCTATACCTAATAAGAAGGATTTATTAGACAAATTATATGAGTCAAATATATTTTCTAAATTTGACTTAAAGTCAGGATATTGGCAAATACAAATTGAAGAAAAAGACAGGTATAAAACTGCTTTTACAGTACCTGTTGGGCATTACGAATGGAATGTTATGCCATTTGGATTAAAAAATGCCCCTTCAGAATTCCAAAATATTATGAATGACATTTTCATTCCTTATAGTGAGTTTATTATTGTCTATATTGATGATATCCTTGTATTTTCAAAGGATATTGAGACTCATTTTAAACATTTAGAGATATTCAAAATATAATTTTAAAGAATGGTTTAGTTATATCTAGACCAAAAATGTCTCTTTTCCAAACTAAAATCAGATTTTTAGGTCATAATATTGATCAAGGGAATATAATTCCGATCAATAGAAGTATTGAATTTGCATCTAAATTCCCAGATGAGATTTTAGACAAAACCCAATTACAAAGATTTCTTGGAAGTTTAAACTATATTCTTCCTTATTATAAAAATTTAGCAGAAGATACGGCTTTATTATACGATAGGCTAAGGAAGAATCCTAAGCCATGGTCTATCGATCATACTAAAGCAGTACAAAAGATTAAGCAAAAGGTTCAAAACCTTCCTTGCTTAACAATAACAAACCCAGAATGGGAAAAAATTGTTGAAACTGATGCCTCAGATATAGGCTACGGAGGTATATTAAAACAAGTATCTCCAATTAACAAACAAGAATATCTTGTTAGATTTCATTCTGGAAAATGGAATGAAAGTCAAAAAAATTATGCAACTGTTGCAAAAGAGATTCTTGCAATAGTTAAATGCGTTTTAAAATTTCAAGATGATTTATTTAATAAGAAATTTATAATTAAAACTGACTGTAATGCAGCCAAATATATGTTTAATAAAGATTTTAAACATGATGTCTCGAAACAGATGTTTGCCAGATGGCAATCACATCTTGCGCCATTTGATTTTGAAATTATTTATAAAAAAGGGACTGATAACAGTCTACCTGATTTTCTTACCAGGGAATATTTAAATTGATGAGTCATTCAAGAGGAATTATGCGCATGGCGATGATTGAAATAATTGAAAAAACAATTAATATTCAGATCCAAATAATAGGATCATATGACAATATTCAAGAAATAAAAGAAACTCCATTCATATCGGAAAAAGCTAAAGATTATGCTATTAAACAAATCAAATATAGAATACAATCTTTAAATAAACAGCTTAAAGATTTAAAATATAAAGAAATAATACTTTCTTGTGGATAAATAATCTTTATGTTTAAGTTTTCAGGAATGATCCCCTGGGAAAGGGGAAGAGGTCGTGGAAGATCTTCCTCTTATAGAGGAAGAGGAACCGAAAGAATTATCCATCAAATGGGTAATAAAAGCTTATAGCTATGGATAGTGCATCATATGCATCATCCTCTTCAAAACCCCAAGTTGATGAAAAAACTTTTAAAGAGTTTTTAGCCTATAAAGCAGCTCAGAGTCAAACCTCTGAAGAAACAGCATCATATGCTCAAGCTGCTAGTGATAATGATGATGAAAACTGGATTCATAATCCAAAAAGGATGTTATACTCCTTCTTGATCATAAAGACAAAAAATGGAATGATCAACCTTGGTTTATAATCAAGAGATATTTTGATACTGGGTTCTACCCAACTGAGACTTATAAGTCCAGAACATATTATGAGGAAATCCTCAAAGTCACAAATTGTGAGATTACCCATTATATGGGAGGAAATAAAACAATAAGTTTTAGTAAAATCATAATTAAACAGATCATATCTGTTGAAAATTGGGGAATATCTCCATTAAAAGACAGGGAAATTTTTCACCCTGAAACAAAAACTCCCATTAGATATAACTACTGGGATTATGTGAATGCCTTTTATAAAGCATTCCTATTTGAAAACCAGAATTATAAACATTCTTGGTTTATCAAGATATGTTCTAAAACTTATGAATCGGAAATTCCGATTTGGTTTTATAAATGGTGGCAGTCATACGGTCCATCAATTAATATCTTTAATAAAGATTCATAAAGGTTTAAAACCTTATACACCCAATGGGTGGACTTATCTCCTGCCTTAATAGAGGCACAACATGATAACAATTTCATACAGGGAATGGCCTCATTACACTTCTTTGTCCAATTCAGCATTCCATGGATATGGAAGTGGTTACCAGAAACTGGTTATACCAGTGAAAATATGTTCTGCTTAAAAAGAACATATATGACAAAATTTTGGAAACAAATGATGAAGATTGAAGATGGCAAGATTAAATGCCAAGATACAATAGATCATATTCAACAAACGATTGAATCATATCAACAGCAAAAGAAAATCAACAACAAAGGGAATCTCTATCACACCCTCAAAATCCGCGAGCGGGGTTTTACCGCGAGGCGCGTGACATACCAGGATCTCAGTCATTAGTTACCAAGAACGACTCTATATGATTAATAAACAAAACCAGAGTTAACGTTTAAAATACTGCGGAAGCGTTTTTAAAACAGAAAACCCAAACAAGTAGTATGTAAAGAGAATGCGCAAAACATACGCGCCCCAAACACAAATGTTTAATATGAAAATAATCCCAAATTTGTAAACAAACAATGTAGACAACTCAACGATGCTGGTGTGCGTGCTCCTAGGCAACTGGCAACCTTAACCTGAGAATAGCATACTAAACAAGTCAACACATGGTTGGTGAGTTCAAGAGTTTGCGTTAAAATATAAACAATCAACAGTTTCCAGAGCATAAGTAGTGTATTGCAATAGATAGCTAGTCTATTAACATAAAAATATTAATCATAGTGATTTCGCGATCGAAGCTGACTGTGTTACGTTTGTTGCCTCCCGTCACGACTTACCAGGTCGTGACGAATATATGTTAGGACAAAATTGCACCCGTTTGACCTCGAGTCACAGGTGGGGCTCGTCAGACCCAGTAGTACTACCCAAATTTCCCCGCTATTCAATATTAACAATCCGAAAGTGTGAGGACTTTCCATGGTAAACAGCACTATATCAATATTATACACACTCATATATAAAAGCGTTTGTGATCAACAGTATGCTATCTCCCCCAAAAGAGATTATGTAAAATGAGTGGGGCAAGAACTCACCTGATGCGCGCAAGAATTAACCTAGAGCTTAACTTGAAAGAAAAAGACAACCTTCAAAGGTCACCTAGAACACAAGAGTACATAAGTACGTGTATACAAAGTCAACACGAAACCCTAAGTGCTCTACAAACCAAGGAACTCAAGGTTTAAGAAAGACAAGACACATTTGACCCAGTTGACCCGTTTGACCCGTTGGTGACATTATAGGTGATAACTCGTTAACACTAACACAACAGCATATCATACATGATCAACATACAACCCAACAATAGTCCTAACATACCCATATGACCCATTACCATGAATTCCCACAAACAGGCCAAATCAGATAACTATCCAACTAAACATTCATACGACACAAACAACACATTTAGTTACCTTAGAAATTCCATGAATACACTAGCATGATCCTAATATCCCAAACATGCTCAAATCATCCAATTCAAAGATTTGCACAATAAAGTTTCCCTTTTGGGAAAGTTCATCCCAAATTCATCAAACTCACACTACATTCATGAATTCATCAATTATATACCAATTCAAGACTATGACAACATCTAAACATGATCAACAACACCTAATTATCATGATTCCTCAACATCCAACACCAAAAGTTACTATCTTTAGTAAGGTATGAACTACAACATGCATTCTTGAATTCCTAACATTCATATCAACCATCTAGCATCTAATCATCATCACAAACACATCCATAACATTCATACATCAACCAATCATCAATTCATGCAAAATAAAGTTACTATTATTAGTAACCTATGAACAATGTACCAAAATCATAGCTTTCTTGCATAATCGACGTTAACTAGCATCAATCTAACCTAACTAACATAATAACATCAACAAACAACCAAAAATCGACTTTCAATTGCAATATTCGAACTAGGGTTTCGGCCTTAATGTAAATCCCATAAAACTTGTAAAAATCCAACCTTTATTGCATACTTGACGTTAATTAACATGTAATCTATCTAACAAACACATTAACATCAACCATTAGGCATCATTCGACCATCAATTGAAGATTTCGATCCCCAAACCCTCGGCTAACTACAAACATCCAAAGAACACGAAATTACCCTTAAATCGAAGAAAGAATGGAACTTTGATGCTTCTAACTTGATGTATTGCTTGAATCCGACCCAAATCGTGGTATTTGCTTGTTCTTGGTCGATGATCGAAGTGTGTGTGTGTTTGAAGGTGAAGTCGCGGCCGAAGAGGGTGCTTAGGGTTTGGTTTTTGTGTTTTAATCAACTAATTTTGCATAATTACCTTTTAACCCTTGCACTTTGTATTTTATAAAATTAGACTTTTAACATCCTTTTAAGATGTTTTTAACTAGAATAATAAACATATAAACTAGTAGTAGCAATTATATGTATTATTTTTACAAGCTACAAAATTTACAAAGTAAATACACACGTTTCCACGTTACGCGATAAAATTACAGTTAACATTTAAATCACATAAGAATAACTTAATAATCACATTGTTAACTTAATTATCATCAATTTAACATTACTGATTATTGTTAAGTCACCAACGTTCAACGACAACTAGTGTGTGCTCCCGACACGTGTATGCAAGACTTAACGGAACTAACGGAGTTTGGTAACGGAAAATTACCGGATGTCACATTATCCCCATGTTGAAAGAATTTTCGTCCCGAAAATTGCGTTACATGGTGAGTGTTCCATCACTGGTCTACTGCATTGGCACAAGGAAATCGAAATCGTGTGAGTTTTGGATGAGTTGTCACATCATCCCCATGTTGAAAGAAATTTCGTCCCGAAATTTAATCAGTACCTTCGCCGGCTGGCATCGTCCTTTCGAATAGCTGAGGGTACTTAAGCTTCATTTGGTCTTCACGTTCCCACGTGAATTCTGGTCCACGTCTCGAGTTCCAACGAACTTTGACATGGGTATCTTGCTTTGCTTAAGCGTTTTCACCTCACGATCCATCACTTCGACAGGTTCCTCAATGAAACGTAATTGTTCATCTACTTGAACTTCTTCCAGTGGTACGACCATCGTTTCATCCGTTAAACATTTCTTTAGATTTGAAACATGGAATACATCATGGATTCCACTCAATGAATCAGGTAAGGCTAGTCGATAAGCCACTGGACCAATTCTTTCCACTATCTCAAATGGTCCAACGTATCTCGGATTTAGCTTTCCTCGCTTACCAAACCGAACTACGCCTTTCCACGGTGAGACTTTTAATAAAACCTTGTCACCTATCTGAAATTCCAAAGGTTTTCGTCGTTTGTCAGCATAGCTTTTCTGTCTGTCTCGCGCTGCGGCCATGCGGTTTCTTATCTGAACAATCTTCTCAGTTGTCTCGTGTACTAACTCGGGACCCGTTAATTGACTATCACCAATTTCAGCCCAGCAAACTGGTGATCTACACTTTCTCCCATATAAAGCTTCAAAAGGTGCTGCCTTTATGCTAGTGTGATAACTGTTGTTGTAAGAAAATTCCACCAATGGTAGGTGAACTTCCCAGTTATTCCCGAAGTCAATCACACAAGCACGTAACATGTCCTCCAAAGTCTGTATAGTACGCTCGCTTTGACCATCAGTCTGTGGATGATAAGCAGTACTCATATCCAATCGCGTACCTAAAGCTTTCTGCAACGACTGCCAGAAGTGTGATGTGAAACGAGAATCGCGATCAGAAATGATTGAGATCGGTACTCCATGCCTCGAAACGATCTCCTTCAGATAAAGTCGGGTTAATTTCTCCATCTTATCTGTTTCCTTTATCGCTAGGAAATGAGCAGATTTTGTCAATCGGTCCACGATAACCCATATTGTATCACAACCCGTAGAAGTGCGAGGTAACTTAGTAATAAAATCCATTGATATCTGATCCCACTTCCACATAGGGATCTCGGGTTGTTGTAGTAGACCAGATGGTTTCTGATACTCCACTTTAACCTTCGAGCAGGTCAGACACTTGCTCACATAAGTAGCTACATCTGCTTTCATGTTAGGCCACCAATAGTGCGCCTTCAAATCGTGGTACATCTTGTCAGATCCAGGATGTATAGAATACTTGGACTTGTGAGCCTCACTCATCACCAAGTCTCTCAGATTTCCGTGTAGAGGTACCCATAGTCTATCCATGAAGTAACGAATCCATCCGCTTTTACTTCCAATTGTTTTTCCATACCCCTTAACGATTCAGACCCAATGTTTTCTGCTTTCAAAGCTTCTGTTTGAGCCTCTCGGATTTGTTCAGGTAATTGCGTACTAATCGTTAGTTGCAGAGCTCGCACACGTCGAGGTTTAGCAGTCTCTTTTCTACTCAACGCATCAGCAACTACATTTGCTTTCCCCGGGTGGTACTTAATAGCACAATCATAGTCGTTTAACAATTCCACCCAGCGTCTTTGCCTCATGTTCAACTCCTTTTGCTCAAAGATGTGCTGAAGACTCTTGTGATCGGTGTAGATGGTGCATTTGGTACCGTACAAGTAATGTCTCCAGATCTTTAAGGCAAAAACTACCGCACCCAGTTCCAAGTCATGGGTGGTATAGTTCTTCTCATGAATCTTCAATTGTCTAGAGGCGTAAGCTATCACTTTATCCCGCTGCATCAGGACGCATCCAAGTCCTTGAATAGACGCATCGCAGTAGACTACGAAGTCATCACTACCATCCGGTAACGCTAATATTGGTGCGCTACACAATTTATGTTTCAGCAACTGAAAAGCAGATTCCTGACTCTCACCCCATTTGTACGTCGTTCCCTTGTGAGTCAAGGCTGTGAGAGGTTGTGCAATCTTAGAGAATCCTTCAATGAATCGTCGATAATATCCCGCTAATCCAAGGAATTGTCGTATCTCACTCGGTGTCTTAGGAACAGACCAATTCTTTATCGCTTCAATCTTAGCAGGATCAACATGTATTCCCTTCTCGTTGACAATATGACCCAAGAATTGTACCTCACGTATCCAGAAATCACACTTAGAAAACTTTGCGTACAGTTGTTCCTTTCTAAGTAATTCCAAGATTAAACGTAAGTGCTTCTCATGTTCTTCCTCGGTCCTTGAGTATATCAGTATGTCATCAATAAAGACGATAACAAACTGATCAAGATAGGGTTTGCACACGCGATTCATGAGGTCCATGAATACTGCTGGTGCATTCGTCAACCCAAATGGCATGACCAAAAATTCATAGTGACCATATCGTGTACGGAAAGCAGTCTTCGAGATGTCCTCTTCTCGAACTCTCAGCTGATGATACCCAGACCTCAGATCAATCTTAGAGTAATAGCTTGATCCTTGCAGTTGATCAAACAAATCATCGATACGAGGTAAGGATATCTATTCTTGATAGTAACCTTGTTCAGTTCCCTATAGTCAATGCACATTCGAAATGTACCATCCTTCTTCTTCACAAATAGAACTGGCGCTCCCCAGGGCGACGAACTCGGTCGGATAAACCCTTTATCCAACAACTCTTGTAGTTGGGCGGATAATTCCTGCAGTTCGTTCGGAGCTAACCGGTACGGTGCTCTCGCAATTGGAGCGGCTCCTGGAGTCAACTCAATCTGAAATTCAACTTGACGATGAGGCGGTAATCCAGGAAGGTCTTCCGGAAACACCTCGAGAAACTCACGAACTACGGGGATATCCTCTATCTTCTTTTCCTCAGTCTGTTTATCTGTGACGAGTGCTAATATGGCTAGTCGACCCTTTCGTAACAACTTTTGTGCCTTCATAAACGAGATGATGCCTATCACCGCACCACTCCTATCACCTCTGACCGTAAGGACTTCTTCACCAAGGGGAATCCGTATGATCTTCTCGTGGCATATGACTTCCGCTTGTTTATCGAAAAGCCAATCCATGCCTACTACCACATCGAAACTTCCTAGTGTAACAGGCATGAGATCTATGGTGAATGTATGACCAGCAAGCTCTATCTTGCAGTCTTTAAGAATATGCGTTACGTGAATCTGTGTGCCGTTAGCTAACTCCACGGTGTATTTAGATTCTAAGGCTGAGGGCATATCACTTAAAAGACTACAGAACCTAGTGGACACGAAACTTCTATCGGCTCCGGTATCGAATAATACAGTAGCAAAACAACCATTAACCGAAAATTTACCAGTTACTGTTGTAGGATCGTTTAGAGCCTCACCTGAGCCAATGACGAAGGCTCTTCCTTTGGCTCCATTGTTGTTATTGCCTCCATTGTTGTTGCCATTACCATTGTTGTTGTTATTGTTGTTGCCATTGTTATTATTGTTGTTGTTCCCATTGTTGTTGTTACCATTACCATTCCTCTTAAGCTGGGGACAGTTGCGTTTGTAATGGCCTTCTTTCCCGCATTCAAAACAACCTTTCGGAGTTTCTTGTGATTGTTGTGGCTTTCTCATCAGTTCACCCCGACAGTCTTTGGCTGCGTGACCAATCTTCCCACAACGTTGACACTTGAAGTTATCACACCGACCCACATGGTGGTAGTTACACCGGTTGCACTTCGGCAGTCTTCCACCATACCCGCCGGGTCCTTGATTTGAGTGCGCCTGGTTGAAGCTTCGGTTGTTATCAAACTTCCGTTGCTGTTGCTGACTTTGCTGCTGTTGTTGGGTTGAGATTGGCTACTGGATGACGATCCCTTGTTGCTTGAACCATCCCACTTGCGTTTCTGGTCGGGCACGCTTGCCACCGCACCCCGTTTGGGTAACCGACCTTGCTCAACTGCCTGGTCAGTCAGCCTGTGGGCTGTTCGGATTGCTTGTTGTATGGTAGTGGGGTTAGAAGCAGTTACCATACTTTGAATTTCAGGCACCAATCCCCGTATATAATGCTCCACCCTCTTGTGCATTTCATTCACCATCCCTGGGCATAAAGTGGCTAACTCATGAGTACGAGTCGTGTAGGCTTCAATTTCTGAGCCTTGCATTTTGAGTTGCCAGAACTCAATCTCCAGTTTCTGCACTTCATTTCGGGGGCAGTATTCTTCAGTCATAATTCCCTTAATTCATCCCAAGGTAGTTCATTGGCCATGGCTTGACCCAGCATTTGTACCTGGGCATTCCACCAGGAAAGTGCTGCGCCTTCCAATGTCCCGGTGGCATACTTCACCTGATCAGCAGGCGGGCAGTTGCATTTCGAAAGACAGACTCTGTCTTCTCAAACCACCTTACAAGCCCTACAGCTCCTTCCGTCCCGCTGTAGGTATGGGGTTTACAGTCCATGAAGGACTTGTAGGTACATGGTGGTGGTCCTGTTTTGACAACCCAAACATTAGTCAGATATCCTAGACAAATAACTAGGATAATCAGTTTAACCTCTTGTTATCATTTACCTGCTGGTTGTCCCGGTTGGGCAGCAGCCACTGCCGCCTGAACATGTTCATTAATTAATGCCGCCAATTCCGCAGGCGTCATGTTTATGGCTCCGGCTCCACGGCCTCCGGCGCCACGTCCACGACCACGCCCACGTCCTCGTCCACGTGCGTCCATATTTCACTTTAAAATTCACAATTACAATAATGAGTAACATCCAACACATTAATCTCATCAAGGTACAGTAAACAATAAGAAATAATGCATTCACCACAACCACAACATTTATAACAGAAATAATAATCAAAGATAAATAATTTGCAATTGAGTCACAAAATATTCCATCAATGTCAAAATTTAAGTTTGTCAGTTGGGTGGGAAACAACCCTTCCCACATAGGTTTCAAAGAAAAGAAACACTACATAGTCTAAGTCATTTAAAAGGTAGGATCAGTCCAGTACGTCAGATCCGTCACTGTCCTCATCCATCTCTACTGGTTCTTCTTCGGGGGCTTCCTCGGGTTCTTCTTCTGGGTCTTCCTCATCAGGGTCCACCAAAGGTGCAGAGGCTTCAGCAACTGAAGTGCTGCTAGCTGTGCCTCTAAATCAGCAAACCTATCATCGATCACCATGTTATGGTGATCCTGTGCGTCCATGCGCTCACTAAGTGCTACCACGTTGCCTGCCAGAGTATGATGTCCACCAATGGCCATCGAAAGTCGCTCCTGAAGCGTATCTACCTGGAAACGCAGCTGACGCATCTCAGATCGTAATGCAGAGTTCTCATCAGTGAGTCCTCTAATCCGCTGTCGCTCTGTGTCCAGTGTGGCTACTAGGGCTGCAAATGCCTGCTCCAGAGGATGCTCAAGTAGGAAGTGTAGGCAAAGTAGAGGCGGTTGATGACCTAGTCCTAGGTCGTGTAGGTGCTACTGGTGGTACGCGTTCTCTATAAGCCATACGGTTTATGTAAGTGGGGTAGAAATCCCAGTTACGCGGAGGATCGAGCTCAGGAGGTATGAAAGGCTGATCCCAGTCTATCTCGCCGGAGGATAAGGATGTCGAGGCCAGTTAAATCCCCTATCCGGTACGGGAGAAGTAGGAGGTGAAGATCGTGCAGGTCTCTTGCCTAAATTTCTGGACGACGATGCCATGCTGCGAAGTACGTGTTGCGTATGCCAATGAGTATACAGTAAGGAGAGTAAACGATGAGTAACTAACAACTGTGCGGTTATAGTCTAGTGTGTGTATGCAACCTAGTTCCCTATAACCAATGGCTCTGATACCAATCTGTCACACCCTCAAAATCCGCGAGCGGGGTTTTACCGCGAGGCGCGTGACATACCAGGATCTCAGTCATTAGTTACCAAGAACGACTCTATATGATTAATAAACAAAACCAGAGTTAACGTTTAAAATACTGCGGAAGCGTTTTTAAAACAGAAAACCCAAAACAAGTAGTATGTAAAGAGAATGCGCAAAACATACGCGCCCCAAACACAAATGTTTAATATGAAAATAATCCCAAATTTGTAAACAAACAAATGTAGACAACTCAACGATGTGGTGTGCGTGCTCCTAGGCAACTGGCAACCTTAACCTGAGAATAGCATACTAAACAAGTCAACACATGGTTGGTGAGTTCAAGAGTTTGCGTTAAAATATAAACCAATCAACAGTTTCCAGAGCATAAGTAGTGTATTGCAATAGATAGCTAGTCTATTAACATAAAAATATTAATCATAGTGATTTCGCGATCGAAGCTGACTGTGTTACGTTTGTTGCCTCCCGTCACGACTTACCAGGTCGTGACGAATATATGTTAGGACAAAATTGCACCCGTTGACCTCGAGTCACAGGTGGGGCTCGTCAGACCCAGTAGTACTACCCAAAATTTCCCCGCTATTCAATATTAACAATCCGAAAGTGTGAGGACTTTCCATGGTAAACAACACTATATCAATATTATACACACTCATATATAAAAGCGTTTGTGATCAACAGTATGCTATCTCCCCCAAAAGAGATTATGTAAAATGAGTGGGGCAAGAACTCACCTGATGCGCGCAAGAATTAACCTAGAGCTTAACTTGAAAGAAAAGACAACCTTCAAAGGTCACCTAGAACACAAGAGTACATAAGTACGTGTATACAAATCAACACGAAACCCTAAGTGCTCTACAAACCAAGGAACTCAAGGTTTAAGAAAGACAAGACACATTTGACCCAGTTGACCCGTTTGACCCGTTGGTGACATTATAGGTGATAACTCGTTAACACTAACACAACAGCATATCATACATGATCAACATACAACCCAACAATAGTCCTAACATACCCATATGACCCATTACCATGATTCCCACAAACAGGCCAAATCAGATAACTATCCAACTAAACATTCATACGACACAAACAACACATTTAGTTACCTTAGAAATTCCATGAATACACTAGCATGATCCTAATATCCCAAACATGCTCAAATCATCCAATTCAAGATTTGCACAAATAAAGTTTCCCTTTTGGGAAAGTTCATCCCAAATTCATCAAACTCACACTACATTCATGAATTCATCAATTATATACCAATTCAAGACTATGACAACATCTAAACATGATCAACAACACCTAATTATCATGATTCCTCAACATCCAACACCAAAAGTTACTATCTTTAGTAAGGTATGAACTACAACATGCATTCTTGAATTCCTAACATTCATATCAACCATCTAGCATCTAATCATCATCACAAACACATCCATAACATTCATACATCAACCAATCATCAATTCATGCAAAATAAAGTTACTATTATTAGTAACCTATGAACAATGTACCAAAATCATAGCTTTCTTGCATAATCGACGTTAACTAGCATCAATCTAACCTAACTAACATAATAACATCAACAAACAACCAAAATCGACTTTCAATTGCAATATTCGAACTAGGGTTTCGGCCTTAATGTAAATCCCATAAAACTTGTAAAAATCCAACCTTTATTGCATACTTGACGTTAATTAACATGTAATCTATCTAACAAACACATTAACATCAACCATTAGGCATCATTTGACCATCAATTGAAGATTTCGATCCCCAAACCCTCGGCTAACTACAAACATCCAAAGAACACGAAATTACCCTTAAATCGAAGAAAGAATGGAACTTTGATGCTTCTAACTTGATGTATTGCTTGAATCCGAACCCAAATCGTGGTATTTGCTTGTTCTTGGTCGATGATCGAAGTGGTGTGTGTTTGAAGGTGAAGTCGCGGCCGAAGAGGGTGCTTAGGGTTTGGTTTTTGTGTTTTAATCAACTAAGTTTTGCATAATTACCTTTTAACCCTTGCACTTTGTATTTTTATAAAATTAGACTTTTAACATCCTTTTAAGATGTTTTTAACTAGAATAATAAACATATAAACTAGCAGTAGCAATTATATGTATTATTTTACAAGCTACAAAATTTACAAAGTAAATACACACGTTTCCACGTTACGCGATAAAATTACAGTTAACATTTAAATCACATAAGCATAACTTAATAATCACATTGTTAACTTAATTATCATCAATTTAACATTACTGATTATTGTTAAGTCACCAACGTTCAACGACAACTAGTGTGTGCTCCCGACACGTGTATGCAAGACTTAACGGAACAACGGAGTTTGGTAACGGAAAATTACCGGATGTCACAATCTCCTAGTCCCTTCCAACATATTATCAGAAAATTAAAAATGAGTACAGGTACTGAAGATCTCAGTCAAGAAGAACTTCTACATCAATACATGGAAGAAGTTAGAAAAGATATAGCCAAGCACTTCAAAAAGAATGAAGCTTCATCAAGCTCAAAAATGTCTGTATCAGACTCTTCTCAGATAGGAGAAGACACCAGTTATACCAAGACAGTCAAGAAGAAGACAAGTCTATGGACGATGAGTCCTATGCCAAGATAATGGCAGATTTAGAGAAGAATTTGGTCCGGTTAATACACCAGAAAAAACAAAAACAAAAGGACACAATAGGCCCCACAAGGAAGAAAAGAAAGCTCAATAATTCACCTTCATAATTGGCCGACAACATTTTTTGTCTTAATGTTACATTATTGTAACTTTACTATTCACTTTTTGACTTATTGTATAATATTGCGTTAAACGCAATTATGGGCGAATATTCGCTGTAATATTCGGTGCTAGGACCTCTATATAAAGAGGGTTTAGTGTTTAGTAGAAGGCACCGGTTTTTAGAACCACCTCTCTCTCTCTCTCTCTTGTAATACTCTCCTCCCACTCTTGTAATAAATATTCTGCAATAATATTTGAAGCTTTTAAAGTTTGAAGCCTTATTTCTGGTAATTTTCTATACTTTTCTTTATATTTATATTTGTGTATGATTGCCTTAATAAGAGGCTAAACACATAAGTGTTGAAACATCACCATGCTCAACAGATTATCATAATAAAAAAGATCTTAAAATCCAGATGAAGGTAAAAATTTAAGAGCAATCTTGGAATAGGGTTACAGCCCATCTAAGATGCTAATGTGGGCGGTCGACCGCTAGGGAACCCGTTAGCTAAAAAGCCAAGAAGGCGTGGGGCGTTTAGGGTGAGACCTATACTGACCACATGTTAGCATCCTGGATAAAGACTGTGTAAAATCACCACGTTCCATTGTTTCTCTTGATTTTCTGCCCTCGTTTGAGTTTTATGGTTTTCCCCTCTTTTTCCATACAAGGTCCTGCCTTTTATAACAAGAATACCATGGCTCTGATACCATAAAAGGCAGGACCTTGTATGGGAAAAGAGGGGAAAACCATAAAACTCAGACGAGGGCAGAAAATCAAGAGAAACAATGGAACGTTGGTGATTTTACACAGTCTTTATCCAGGATGCTAACATGTGGTGAGTATAGGTCTCACCCTAAACGCCCCACGCCTTCTTGGCTTTTTGGCTAACGGGTTCCCTAGCGGTCGACCGCCCACATTAGCATCTTAGATGGGCTGTAACCCTATTCCAAGATTGCTCTTAAATTTTTACCTTCATCTGGATTTTAAGATCTCTTTTTTATTATGATAATCTGTTGAGCATGGTGATGTTTCAACACTTATGTGTTTAGCCTCTTATTGAGGCAATCATACACAAATATAAATATAAATAAAGAAAAGTATAGAAAATTACCAGAAATAAGGCTTCAAACTTTAAAAGCTTCAAATATTATTGCAGAATATTTATTACAAGAGTGGGAGGAGAGTATTACAAGAGAGAGAGAGAGAGGTGGTTCTAAAAACCGATGCCTTCTACTAAACACTAAACCCTCTTTATATAGAGGTCCTAGCACCGAATATTACAGCGAATATTCGCCCATAATTGCGTTTAACGCAATATTATACAATAAGTCAAAAAGTGAATAGTAAAGTTACAATAATGTAACATTAAGACAAAAAATGTTGTCGGCCAATTGATCTGTATGTGTGTTTGTTTCAACACTTATCTCTGATATTCAAATATGAATATTTTAAGATCAGAAGATACTGTTAAAAACAGTATGGAGGAAGAATATGATATTCCTCACAATTTAGATTTATTAAATAAATGGACTATTCCAAAGATTGATTACAAACTAATTTATAAATTAGGAACTTTTGAAAAATTGGGATTGAAACAAGTTGTTAAAACAACTGAGGAAACATTTTCCTTGAATAAAGATGAAATGATAATAAAATTATTATCAAAAAGAGATTTACAAAAATATAAAAAAGAATATAAATTTATTCATATTGGTCTTGTGCAAATTGCATTTAAGCCTCTAACTTTAGAAGGCTTACCAGAAAGTTTTGTAGCAGCTCTTAGAGATGCTAGAAACTTAAATTGGAAACAATCCCTTATGGGAATTGTTCAATCAAGTCTGGCTCATGGTCCAGTCTATTTTAATGTTTATCCTAATTTACAATTATCATTGTCTGATGTTAATATCTTAGATGCTTTAACCTTGAATGTTAAAACGCATGGTTACAATTATGTACCAGGATCAGAGGTAATATGTATCTGTTATAGAATTTATTATAAGCCTTTATTTACGCTTAATCCTCATTGTAAAATGGTAGATAAACCTTTAAATGAAACTATTCTAATAGAAACTAATTTTAGCAAAGCTAATATTACAACCAGAAGAAAAATAAAATGGGAAGAAATTAATTTTCCAGAAAATTGGGTATTAGATAAAGCTAGCCCATCTCAACAATATGTAGATAATAATCCAATAAATATTTCACAAACCAATGAAGGGTCAGTTCAAATACAATTTGAAAATAATAAAATAAAATATGAACCCTCCTTGTCCAAATCAGTGTCATCACACTATTATATTTCTCCTGTAGATTACACAGTAAGAAGTCCTTCTAGGGCATCAACATCTAGGATTAAGGAAGAATTTCCTGAAAGAAAAATAGATGAATTAAGAATAAACTCGGATAATATAGTTCGAGGAATTAGAATAGATCCGGAACTAACCGAATCAGAAATAAATTTTGTTTAATTATGAATACAAAAGAAAAATTAGATTTTACTCCGGGGTCACCGGTAAGAGAAGAAATTTCTAAAGAATTCCTTCAACCCAAATGGGAATTATTTAGAACATGGTTTTTCAAAATTTTGAAAAAACAGACAAAGAATTTTTCAGAGAAGAATTTTATAATGAATTAAATGAGAAACAAGAGATAATACCTTTTGTTCCATGGTTTATTGAAAAATATACTAATAGTATTATTTCTGTTATAGAAAGAAATTTTAATATCAATGGAAACATAGTATCAAATGTTTTCCCTCCTACTAATGGTTTTAAAATTGAAAAACAAGGAGAGGAAAGATACTATCAAGCTTTTCAAAAACTTCTGGAAGGTGAAACCTTGCAGACAACTATTTCTCATATAAATGGTTTAATAAAACAACAAAATTATTCAAATATTATTTAATAATAATTGGAGAACAACTCCAGGATATTTCTAAAAAAATGGATAAAATATTATGTCATTTAAAAGAAAAACAAAGTATTATAATAAATAATCAGATAAAAAAAAGAGTCTATTGCTACTCCTAGCATTCAATTACCTCCTAAGGTAACAGATTTCAAAATAAATCTGAAGAAAATTTAATGCAAACATTAAATGATTCGATAGATATTTTAAAAAATTTAAAGATAAATACATTATCAGATTTTGAAGATAGTCTAAAAGAAGAAGATTATAAGCAAAAAATCAATGATGAAATCATGAAGTTATCTAAGTTTGCTGATAAGCCAACTCAGAGGATGTATTATTATCCTAGGCCTACTCCACAGGATGTTCTAATAGAAGAAAAGGAATACGTAATTAGTAATTCGTAATTCGTATAGTGGAAAAATGATCTATGAATGGAACATAGATGGTCAAACAGAAGGACAGATTTATAATACTGTCCATAGGATGCTTATGTATAGCACTATTTGTCAAAACAATAAGAATACAGTTAAGACAATAGCTCAGATGATTATATCAGGTTTTACAGGTCAACTTAAAGGTTGGTGGGATAATTATCTATCAGATTCAGATAGACAGGAGATCCTCAATAGTACAAAAGAGGACAATGGTGTTGTTGAAAACAACTCAGTTTATACTTTAATAGTGAATATTATAGAACACTTTACAGGCAGATGGTCTGATAATTCAGAGAATATTAGGACTCTTCTACAAAATCTCAAGTGTAGAACCCTAACATCTTTTAGGTGGTATAAAGACACTTTCTTAAGTAGAGTTATGGAACTCCCTGAGTCTAATAGCTCACATTGGAAGTCAAAATTCGTAGATGGTCTTCCGTATTTATTTGCAGAAAGAGTTAGAAATAACCTAAGAAAAGGAGGAATAAGTATAAATTATGATGATTATACTTACGGCAAGTTAATAGGAACTTGTATTCAAGAAGGTTTAAATTTATGTAATGAAATTAAATTAAACCAACAAATTAAAAAACATTCTTTAAATGAAAAGAAACAATTAGGTGAATTCTGTAGTCAATTTGGTATAGAAGGAACCTCAAATAATACTAGAAAAATTAAGAAATCTAATCCCTACCAACATCAAAAAAGAAAAAGGAAAAGGGAAGATAGAAAAAATAAAAGAATTCAAAAATATGAGGAAAATAAGCCTTCGTATAAGACTTATAGGTCAAAATTGATCTGTAAGAAATGTGGAAAAATAGGTCACACAGCAAAAACTTGCTGGGTTAGAAAGAAGCTAATAAGCTAGAAGATGAAGATTTAAAAAATCAAATCTCAAAAATACTTTTAGAATCAGATACTGAATCTGATCAATTATCTAATGAAGATTTAAATATTTTAGAAAATGAAAATCTATACTCTTCCTCTGAAGAAGAAGACTGTTGTAAAAACAACTGTTGTAATAATACTTCAGAAGAAGAAGAAGAAGAAAATATTTATAAAATAATTTCACAATTCCAAAATATGGAAATAAATGTATTAACAAGTGAAATACTTGAATTATTAAAAGTGGTAGATGATCCACAAATTAGAGAAAAAATAATTTCTTCATTTATGGAAAAACAAGAAGAAGGTCCTTCTTGTTCGAATCTTAAAGATCCAAAACCATTTTCTTTGGCAGAATTAAAAATTCAATTAAACCAGAAAAGTAAAGATAAAAAACCTGTTGATATACAACAGTTAAAAGAGAAATTGATAATTTAAAATCTGACATAAAATTTTACAACAAAATAATAAAGAATTAGACAATAGAATAATATGTCTAGAGAAAGATAAATTAAATATACAACCAATAGAAGAATCAGAATTATATCTGAAAAATATAAGAGAAATAATTACTTCTCAAAAATGGCATGGAAAAATTAAATTACTAATAGGTAATGATTTCTTAATAGAAGTAGTCGCACTCTTCGATAGTGGTGCAGATTTAAATTGTATACAGGAAGGATTAATTCCTACAAAGTATTACATAAAACTACACATACTCTCAGTCATGCTGGGAAAGGAAAATTAGAGGTAAATTATAAAATCCCTCAAGCTTTTATTTGTCAAAATAATACTTGTATTAGTACAAGTTTTGTATTGGTTAAAAATCTAGGTAACCAAGTTATACTTGGAAGCCCTTTCTTTGACAAAATATTTCCTTTAAAAAATGTAGACCGTACTGGAATAACTGGTACGTATGAAGGAAAAGAAATTATTTTTAAATTCATTTCTAATCCAATATCAAGAACATTAAACAATTTAAAAGAAGAATTGTTAAGAGCAAAGATAAATCAAATTGATTTTCTACAAAAAGAAATATTTTCTTTAAATATTCAAGAAAGATTAAATAGCCCGAAATTACAAGAAAAAATTAAACTTATAGAACACCAATTTAGTTTACAAATATGTAATGATCATCCCAATGCTTTCTGGGATAGAAAGAAACATATGTTTCACTTCCATATGAAGAAAACTTTAATGAAAGTCAGATTCCGACCAAGGCTCGACCTTGTCAAATGAATTCTGAATATATGGAATTATGTAAACAAGAAATAAAATCTCTTTTAAGCAAGAATTTAATTAGAAATTCAAAGTCTCCATGGTCTTGTACAGCTTTTTATGTTAATAAACATTCCGAACAAGAAAGAGGTACACCAAGATTGGTTATTAATTATAAACCATTAAATAAAGTTTTAAAATGGATTAGGTATCCTATACCTAATAAGAAGGATTTATTAGACAAATTATATGAGTCAAATATATTTTCTAAATTTGACTTAAAGTCAGGATACTGGCAAATACAAATTGAAGAAAAAGACAGGTATAAAACTGCTTTTACAGTACCTGTTGGGCATTACGAATGGAATGTTATGCCATTTGGATTAAAAAATGCCCCTTCAGAATTCCAAAATATTATGAATGACATTTTCATTCCTTATAGTGAGTTTATTATTGTCTATATTGATGATATCCTTGTATTTTCAAAGGATATTGAGACTCATTTTAAACATTTAGAGATATTCAAAAATATAATTTTAAAGAATGGTTTAGTTATATCTAGACCAAAAATGTCTCTTTTCCAAACTAAAATCAGATTTTTAGGTCATAATATTGATCAAGGAATATAATTCCGATCAATAGAAGTATTGAATTTGCATCTAAATTCCCAGATGAGATTTTAGACAAAACCCAATTACAAAGATTTCTTGGAAGTTTAAACTATATTCTTCCTTATTATAAAAATTTAGCAGAAGATACGGCTTTATTATACGATAGGCTAAGGAAGAATCCTAAGCCATGGTCTATCGATCATACTAAAGCAGTACAAAAGATTAAGCAAAAGGTTCAAAACCTTCCTTGCTTAACAATAACAAACCCAGAATGGGAAAAAATTGTTGAAACTGATGCCTCAGATATAGGCTACGGAGGTATATTAAAACAAGTATCTCCAATTAACAAACAAGAATATCTTGTTAGATTTCATTCTGGAAAATGGAATGAAAGTCAAAAAAATTATGCAACTGTTGCAAAAGAGATTCTTGCAATAGTTAAATGTGTTTTAAAATTTCAAGATGATTTATTTAATAAGAAATTTATAATTAAAACTGACTGTAATGCAGCCAAATATATGTTTAATAAAGATTTTAAACATGATGTCTCGAAACAGATGTTTGCCAGATGGCAATCACATCTTGCGCCATTTGATTTTGAAATTATTTATAAAAAAGGGACTGATAACAGTCTACCTGATTTTCTTACCAGGGAATATTTAAATTGATGAGTCATTCAAGAGGAATTATGCGCATGGCGATGATTGAAATTATTGAAAAAACAATTAATATTCAGATCCAAATAATAGGATCATATGACAATATTCAAGAAATAAAAGAAACTCCATTCATATCGGAAAAAGCTAAAGATTATGCTATTAAACAAATCAAATATAGAATACATCTTTAAATAAACTTAAAGATTTAAAATATAAAGAAATAATACTTTCTTGTGGATAAATAATCTTTATGTTTAAGTTTTCAGGAATGATCCCCTGGGAAAGGGGAAGAGGTCGTGGAAGATCTTCCTCTTATAGAGGAAGAGGAACCGAAAGAATTATCCATCAAATGGGTAATAAGAAGCTTATAGCTATGGATAGTGCATCATATGCATCATCCTCTTCAAAACCCCAAGTTGATGAAAAAACTTTTAAAGAGTTTTTAGCCTATAAAGCAGCTCAGAGTCAAACCTCTGAAGAAACAGCATCATATGCTCAAGCTGCTAGTGATAATGATGATGAAAACTGGATTCATAATCCAAAAAAGGATGTTATACTCCTTCTTGATCATAAAGACAAAAAATGGAATGATCAACCTTGGTTTATAATCAAGAGATATTTTGATACTGGGTTCTACCCAACTGAGACTTATAAGTCCAGAACATATTATGAGGAAATCCTCAAAGTCACAAATTGTGAGATTACCCATTATATGGGAGGAAATAAAACAATAAGTTTTAGTAAAATCATAATTAAACAGATCATATCTGTTGAAAATTGGGGAATATCTCCATTAAAAGACAGGGAAATTTTCACCCTGAAACAAAAACTCCCATTAGATATAACTACTGGGATTATGTGAATGCCTTTTATAAAGCATTCCTATTTGAAAACCAGAATTATAAACATTCTTGGTTTATCAAGATATGTTCTAAAACTTATGAATCGGAAATTCCGATTTGGTTTTATAAATGGTGGCAGTCATACGGTCCATCAATTAATATCTTTAATAAAGATTCACAAAGGTTTAAAACCTTATACACCCAATGGGTGGACTTATCTCCTGCCTTAATAGAGGCACAACATGATAACAATTTCATAGAGGGAATGGCCTCATTACACTTCTTTGTCCAATTCAGCATTCCATGGATATGGAAGTGGTTACCAGAAACTGGTTATACCAGTGAAAATATGTTTTGCTTAAAAAGAACATATATGACAAAATTTTGGAAACAAATGATGAAGATTGAAGATGGCAAGATTAAATGCCAAGATACAATAGATCATATTCAACAAACGATTGAATCATATCAACAGCAAAAAGAAAATCAACAACAAAGGGAATCTCCTAGTCCCTTCCAACATATTATCAGAAAATTAAAAATGAGTACAGGTACTGAAGATCTCAGTCAAGAAGAACTTCTACATCAATACATGGAAGAAGTTAGAAAAGATATAGCCAAGCACTTCAAAAAGAATGAAGCTTCATCAAGCTCAAAAATGTCTGTATCAGACTCTTCTCAGATAGGAGAAGACACCCAGTTATACCAAGACAGTCAAGAAGAAGACAAGTCTATGGACGATGAGTCCTATGCCAAGATAATGGCAGATTTAGAGGAAGAATTTGGTCCGGTTAATACACCAGAAAAAACAAAAAACAAAAGGACACAATAGGCCCCACAAGGAAGAAAAGAAAGCTCAATAATTCACCTTCATAATTGGCCGACAACATTTTTTGTCTTAATGTTACATTATTGTAACTTTACTATTCACTTTTTGACTTATTGTATAATATTGCGTTAAACGCAATTATGGGCGAATATTCGCTGTAATATTCGGTGCTAGGACCTCTATATAAAGAGGGTTTAGTGTTTAGTAGAAGGCACCGGTTTTTAGAACCACCTCTCTCTCTCTCTCTCTTGTAATACTCTCCTCCCACTCTTGTAATAAATATTCTGCAATAATATTTGAAGCTTTTAAAGTTTGAAGCCTTATTTCTGGTAATTTTCTATACTTTTCTTTATTTATATTTATATTTGTGTATGATTGCCTCAATAAGAGGCTAAACACATAAGTGTTGAAACATCACCATGCTCAACAGATTATCATAATAAAAAAGAGATCTTAAAATCCAGATGAAGGTAAAAATTTAAGAGCAATCTTGGAATAGGGTTACAGCCCATCTAAGATGCTTATGTGGGCGGTCGACCGCTAGGGAACCCGTTAGCCAAAAATCCAAGAAGGCGTGGGGCGTTTAGGGTGAGACCTATACTGACCACATGTTAGCATCCTGGATAAAGACTGTGTAAAATCACCAACGTTCCATTGTTTCTCTTTTGATGTTGGTAGGGATTAGATATCTTAATTTTCCTAGTATTATTTGAGGTTCCTTCTATACCAAATTGACTACAGAATTCACCTAATTGTTTCTTTCATTTAAAGAATGTTTTTAATTTGTTGGTTTAATTTAATTTCATTACATAATTTAAACTTTCTTGAATACAAGTTCCTATTAACTTGCCGTAAGTATAATCATCATAATTTATACTTATTCCTCCTTTTCTTAGATTATTTCTAACTCTTTCTGCAAATAAATACGGAAGACCATCTACGAATTTTGACTTCCAATGTGAGCTATTAGACTCAGGGAGTTCCATAACTCTACTTAGAAAGTGTCTTTATACCACCTAAAAGATGTTAGGGTTCTACACTTGAGATTTTGTAGAAGAGTCCTAATATTTTCTGAATTATCAGACCATCTGCCTGTAAAGTGTTCTATAATATTCACTATTAAAGTATAAACTGAGTTGTTTTCAACAACACCATTGTCCTCTTTTGTACTATTGAGGATCTCCTGTCTATCTGAATCTGATAGGTAATTATCCCACCAACCTTTAAGTTGACCTGTAAAACCTGATATAATCATCTGAGCTATTGTCTTAACTGTATTCTTATTGTTTTGACAAATAGTGCTATACATAAGCATCCTATGGACAGTATTATAAATCTGTCCTTCTGTTTGACCATCTATGTTCCATTCATAGATCATTTTTCCAATATACGAATTACTAATTACGTATTCCTTTTCTTCTATTAGAACATCCTGTGGAGTAGGCCTAGGATAATAATACATCCTCTGAGTTGGCTTATCAGCAAACTTAGATAACTTCATGATTTCATCATTGATTTTTGCTTATAATCTTCTTCTTTTAGACTATCTTTAAAATCTGATAATGTATTTATCTTTAAATTTTTTAAAATATCTATCGAATCATTTAATGTTTGCATTAAATTTTCTTCAGATTTTATTTTGAAATCTGTTACCTTAGGAGGTAATTGAATGCTAGGAGTAGCAATAGACTCTTTTTTTATCTGATTATTTATTATAATACTTTGTTTTCTTTTAAATGACATAATATTTTATCCATTTTTTTAGAAATATCCTGGAGTTGTTCTCCAATTATTATTAAATAAAGATTTGAATAATTTTGTTGTTTTATTAAACCATTTATATGAGAAATAGTTGTCTGCAAGGTTTCACCTTCCAGATGTTTTTGAAAAGCTTGATAGTATCTTTTCTCTCCTTGTTTTTCAATTTTAAAACCATTAGTAGGAGGGAAAACATTTGATACTATGTTTCTATTGATATTAAAATTTCTTTCTATAACAGAAATAATACTATTAGTATATTTTTTAATAAACCATGGAACAAAAGGTATTATCTCTTGTCTCTTATTTAATTCATTATAAAATTCTTCTCTGAAAAATTCTTTGTCTTTTTTTCAAAATTTTTGAAAAACCATGTTCTAAATAATTCCCATTTGGGTTGAAGGAATTCTTTAAAAATTTCTTCTCTTACCGGTGACCCCGGAGTAAAATCTAATTTTTCTTTTGTATTCATAATTAAACAAATTTATTTCTGATTCGGTTAGTTCCGGATCTATTTTAATTCCTCGAACTATATTATCCGAGTTTATTCTTAATTCATCTATTTTTCTTTCAGGAAATTCTTCCTTAATCCTAGATGTTGATGCCCTAGAAGGACTTCTTACTGTGTAATCTACAGGAGAAATATAATAGTGTGATGACACTGATTTGGACAAGGAGGGTTCATATTTTATTTTATTATTTTCAAATTGTATTTGAACTGACCCTTCATTGGTTTGTGAAATATTTATTGGATTATTATCTACATATTGTTGAGATGGGCTAGCTTTATCTAATACCCAATTTTCTGGAAATTAATTTCTTCCCATTTTATTTTCTTCTGGTTGTAATATTAGCTTTGCTAAAATTAGTTTCTATTAGAATAGTTTCATTTAAGGTTTATCTACCATTTTACAATGAGGATTAAGCGTAAATAAAGGCTTATAATAAATTCTATAACAGATACATATTACCTCTGATCCTGGTACATAATCGTAACCATGCGTTTTAACATTCAAGGTTAAAGCATCTAAGATATTAACATCAGACAATGATAATTGTAAATTAGGATAAACATTAAATAGACTGGACCATGAGCCAGACTTGATTGAACAATTCCCATAAGGGATTGTTTCCAATTTAAGTTTCTAGCATCTCTAAGAGCTGCTACAAAACTTTCTGGTAAGCCTTCTAAAGTTAGAGGCTTAAATGCAATTTGCACAAGACAAATATGAATAAATTTATATCTTTTTTATATTTTTGTAAATCTCTTTTTGATAATAATTTTATTATCATTTCATCTTTATCAAGGAAAATGTTTCCTCGTTGTTTTAACAACTTGTTTCAATCCCAATTTTTCAAAAGTTCCTAATTATAAATTAGTTTGTAATCAATCTTTGGAATAGTCCATTATTTAATAAATCTAAATTGTGAGGAATATCATATTCTTCCTCCATACTGTTTTTAACAGTATCTTCTGATCTTAAAATATTCTATTTGAATATCAGAGATAAGTGTTGAAACAAACAACATACATCAACAAGAATACCATGGCTCTACCATAAAAGGCAGGACCTTGTATGGGAAAAGAGGGGAAAACCATAAAACTCAGACGAGGGCAGAAAATCAAGAGAAACAATGGAACGTTGGTGATTTTACACAGTCTTTATCCAGGATGCTAACATGTGGTCAGTATAGGTCTCACCCTAAACGCCCCACGCCTTCTTGGCTTTTTGGCTAACGGGTTCCCTAGCGGTCGACCGCCCACATTAGCATCTTAGATGGGCTGTAACCCTATCCAAGATTGCTCTTAAATTTTTACCTTCATCTGGATTTTAAGATCTCTTTTTTATTATGATAATCTGTTGAGCATGGTGATGTTTCAACACTTATGTGTTTAGCCTCTTATTGAGGCAATCATACACAAATATAAAATAAATAAAGAAAAGTATAGAAAATTACCAGAAATAAGGCTTCAAACTTTAAAAGCTTCAAATATTATTGCAGAATATTTATTACAAGAGTGGGAGGAGAGTATTACAAGAGAGAGAGGAGAGAGTGGTTCTAAAAAACCGGTGCCTTTACTAAACACTAAACCCTCTTTATATAGAGGTCCTAGCACCGAATATTACAGCGAATATTCGCCCATAATTGCGTTTAACGCAATATTATACAATAAGTCAAAAAGTGAATAGTAAAGTTACAATAATGTAACATTAAGTACCAGAAACTGGTTATACCAGTGAAAATATGTTCTGCTAAAAAGAACATATATGACAAAATTTTGGAAACAAATGATGAAGATTGAAGATGGCAAGATTAAATGCCAAGATACAATAGATCATATTCAACAAACGATTGAATCATATCAACAGCAAAAAGAAAATCAACAACAAAGGGAATCTCCTAGTCCCTTCCAACATATTATCAGAAAATTAAAAATGAGTACAGGTACTGAAGATCTCAGTCAAGAAGAACTTCTACATCAATACATGGAAGAAGTTAGAAAAGATATAGCCAAGCACTTCAAAAAGAATGAAGCTTCATCAAGCTCAAAATGTCTGTATCAGACTCTTCTCAGATAGGAGAAGACACCCAGTTATACCAAGACAGTTAAGAAGAAGACAAGTCTATGGACGATGAGTCCTATGCCAAGATAATGGCAGATTAGAGGAAGAATTTGGTCGGTTAATACACCAGAAAAAACAAAAAACAAAAGGACACAATAGGCCCAGAAGGAAGAAAAGAAAGCTCAATAATTCACCTTCTAATTGGCCGACAACATTTTTTGTCTTAATGTTACATTATTGTAACTTTACTATTCACTTTTTGACTTATTGTATAATATGCGTTAAACGCAATTATGGGCGAATATTCGCTGTAATATTCGGTGCTAGGACCTCTATATAAAGAGGGTTTAGTGTTTAGTAGAAGGCACCGGTTTTAGAACCACCTCTCTCTCCTCTCTCTTGTAATACTCTCCTCCCACACTTGTAATAAATATTCTGCAATATATTTGAAGCTTTTAAAGTTTGAAGCCTTATTTCTGGTAATTTTCTATACTTTTCTTTATATTATATTTGTGTATGATTGCCTCAATAAGAGGCTAAACACATAAGTGTTGAAACATCACCATGCTCAACAGATTATCATAATAAAAAAGAGATCTTAAAATCCAGATGAAGGTAAAAATTTAAGAGCAATCTTGGAATAGGGTTACAGCCCATCTAAGATGCTAATGTGGGCGGTCGACCGCTAGGGAACCCGTTAGCCAAAAAGCCAAGAAGGTGTGGGGCGTTTAGGGTGAGACCTATACTGACCACATGTTAGCATCCTGGATAAAGACTGTGTAAAATCACCAACGTTCCATTGTTTCTCTTGATTTTCTGCCCTCGTCTGAGTTTTATGGTTTTCCCCTCTTTTCCCATACAAGGTCCTGCCATTATTATTATTATTATTATTATTATTATTATTATTATTATTATTATATTATTATTATTATTATTATTATTATTATTATTATTATTATTATTATTATTATTATTATTATTATTATTATATATATTATTATTATTATTATATATTATATATATTATTATTATTATTATTATTATTATTATTATATTATATTATTATTATTATTATTATTATTATTATTATATTATTATTATTATTATTATTATTATATTATTTTTATTATTTTATTATTATTATTATTATTATTATTATTATTATTATTAGTATTATTATTATATTATTATTATTATTATTATTATTATTATTATTATTATTATTATATTATTATTATTATTATTATTATTATTATTATTATTATTATATCTCAAAGTTTAATGTGATATTATTAACCGTTTTTTTAAACACCATACAACTCAATAATCTTTTTTTGACTCAAAACTTACTCGTTATATAATATTTAAAATATATGTTTCAAATATTTTATTTTCATTCACAAAACGGAATATTACAACTCTCCCCCTCTTATTTAGGTTTCGTCCCCAAAACCTATTTATACCTCGAATTATTCGAGGTAATACTTTCTCATTTCATCTTCGGCTTCCCATGTGGTGTCAGAACCACGCCGATGTTTCCATTGTACTTTCACTTGATTTATTTCTTTATTTCGTAGTTGCTTAACTTTACGATCAAGAATCGCCACTGGCTTTTTTATGTAGTTAAGCTTTTCATCCACTTCAATTTCATTCAACGGTAAGCATTTTCATAAATATGACACATGAAATGTGTTATGGATTCCATTCAATTTTTCAGGTAACTCCAAACGATACGCCACTTGCCCTACTCGAGCAATAATTTTAAACGGGCCAATAAACCGTGGACTTAACTTGCCACGTTTACGGAAACGAATCACACATTTCCATGGAGAGACTTTCAACATAACATAATTTCCCACTTGAAATTCGATTGGGCGTCTACGTTTATCAGCATACGACTTTTGTCGATCCTGAGCCGCTTTTAAATGTGCTCTGATTTGATCAATCTTTTCATTCGTCGCCTCTACCACTTCTTTATTAGCAAGTTCTCTTTGGCCAACTTCTCCCCAACACACAGGAGTGCGACACTTTCTACCATACAACATTTCGAATGGGGGCATTCCAATGCTCGAATGATAACTATTATTATAAGAGAACTCTGCTAGGGGCAAATATTTGTCCCAACTACCACCAAAATCAATAATACATGCACGTAGCATATCTTTGAGAGTTTGAATTGTTCTCTCATTTTTCCCATCTGTCTGTGGGTGATATGTCGTACTAATTAACAATTTGGTGCCCATTCCTTCTTGAAATTTCCTCCAGAATCTTGAAGTGAAATGTGTGTCTCTATCTGATACAATAGACAATGGCACACCATGCCTTGACAACACCTCGTTAACGTATACTTCGGTCATTCTTTCAGACGAATAGTTTTCACGAATGGGTATAAAGTGAGCACTCTTTGTCAAACGATCGACAATTACCCATATTGTGTCATATCCTTTGGCAACTTTTGGAAGTTTCGTTACCATATCCATCGTAATATGCTCCTATTTCTATAATGGAATTTCTAATGGTTGCATTTTCCCGTATGGCTTCTGGTGTTTAGCTTTGACTTGTAAACAAGTCAAGCACTTTTCAACATATTTAACAATATCTCTTTTCATTCCAGGCTACCAATACTCTGCCTTCAAATCGTTATACATCTTAGTCGCACCTGGATGAATTGAGTATTTTGACTTGTGTGCTTCATCAAGAATCATTGTTTTAACATTAAAAGTTTGAGGAATCCAAATTCATCCAAAATGAACTGTAATTCCTTTATCATTTTCTTCTGAATTTGACCAATAATTCTTTCACGCCTCAAATTTTCCTCCTTCAGTGCCTCCACTTGTGCAACTTTAATTTGATCAAACAAGTCTGAATTCACAATCAATTGATATGACTTTACTTTAATCGGAGTGTAACTCTCCTTCCGGCTTAAAGCATCAGCTACAACATTAGCTTTACCCGGATGATAAAGTATTTCACAATCATAATCATTGACCAGTTCTAACCATCGTCGTTGTCTCATATTCAATTCCTTCTAGTCAAAGAAATATTTCAGACTTACCAGTGTAGATAGTGCACTTCGTTCCATACAAGTAATGCCTCCATATCTTTAATGCAAATACGACCGCCGCCAATTCAAGATCATGGGTTGGGTAATTTGTTTTGTGTGACTTCAATTGTCGTGAAGCATAAGCTATTACCTTCCCTCTTTGCATAAGCACAAACCCAATCCAACACGTGAGGCATCAGAATAAACTACGAAATCTTCAGTTCCTTCCAGTAGTGCTAGGACAGGAGCTTTAGTTAACTTTTCTTTTAAAAGTTAGAACGCATTTCTTGTTCTGGGTTCCATTCAAATCTGGAATTCTTTCGAGTTAGCTTTGTCAACGGGAAGCTATTTTCGAGAAATCCTGAATAAAACGTCGATAATAACCGGCTAAACCCAAAAAAGCTTTAGACTTCAGTTGGGTTCTTAGGTGGTGACCATTTCATAATAGTCTCTATTTTGGACGGATCCACCAAAATACCCTCCGCATTCACCACATGACCTAAGAATGGCTTCTCGAAGCCAGAATGCACATTTAGAAAATTTTGCATATAACTTTTCTTTTCTTAGCACATTGAGAACCTCACGAAGACGCTGAGGATGATCTTCTTCGGTTGTGAATAGATAAGAATATCATCAATAAAAACGATGACCGAACGATCAAGCATAGGTTTACATACTCGCTTTATGAGATCCATGAAAACTGCTGGAGCATTCGTTAGACCAAATGGCATCACAACGAATTCATAGTGCCCATAACGAGTACGAAAAGATGTCTTAGGTACATCTTCTTCTCGTACCTTAACTTGATGATAACCTGACTTTAAATCGATCTTTGAGAACCAACTAGCGCCTTGTAGTTGATCAAAAAGATCATCAATTCTAGGCAAAGGGTACCTATTCTTGATGGTCAGCTTATTTAATTCACGGTAATTGATGCACATTCGCATGCTACTATCCTTTTTTTAACGAACAAGACAGGCGCGCCCAAAGGTGAAACACTTGGGCGAATGAAACCTTTATCCAACAAATCTTGGAGTTGAGACATCAATTCATTCATCTCATTTGGTGTAAGTGGATATGGCAATTTAGCCACAGGTTTAGCTTCGGGAATTAAATCAGTTTTGAATTCGACTTCTCTTTCTGGTGGAACACCCGGTAGCTCATCAGGGAAGACGTCAGGGAATTCGTTAACTACAGGGACTTCATCAATTTTCTTATCTTTCATTTCTTTATCAGCCACGTAGGCTAGAAATGCCTGATGTCCATGCCGTATATAACTCTTGGCTTTCACCATTGAGCATACCATTATGTTGCTCTTTCGTTCTCGATAGATACAGACTTGTTCTCCTATTGGTGACATAAATTGAACATTCTTTCCATTGCAGACTATCGACGCGTGATGCTGGGACAACCAATCCATCCCAATAATTACATAAAATTCCTTTAATTCTATTGGAATTAGGTTGATATCATATTCTTCTCCTTAATATTACTTTACATTTTCGACATATTTTAGATACGGCAAAACTTTTATCGCTGGCTACGTCAACTTCTAACACATGTACCAATTTACTTCTAACAAAAGAACTATGGCACGTAAACTTTATAGATACAAAGGATCTACTAGCCCCAGAATCAAATAAATATATACAGGAAGTGAGTTGACTAGAAAGGTACCTGTGATGACATCAGGTTCAACCTTTGCCTCTTCTGTAGTAATTTGAAAAGCCCTACCTCGCGGTTTTAGAGCTTCCAACTGTTTCATGTTCTACGGCCCTCGATCCTTCTGCAGCCTTGGCAACCTTTGTTTTCAGCTCTGGACAATCATTCCTCATATGACCTGGCTTATAACAGTTATAACATAAGTTCACAAGGCTGATACACTGTGGTATGGTATGCCCCGGTTTCCCACATTTATAACCAATTGGGTTCTTATAACGACATTCTCCAAAATGTCTCTTCCCACAGAACTGACAATTACTAGAATTCTTGTTTGACCCTGAACTCTTTACAGGCTTTATAAATTTTACTTTCTTTGCAGGTATTGCAAGAACCATAACATCAGCCTTTCTCTTCCTGTCTCTTTCTTTTTGTCTTTTCAGTTCCATCTCCCATTCACGAGCCCAATTAAAAATCTCCTCAAGACTCCCATTAGATGGAGAAATAAATTCTCTGATTTTCGTTTTAACGATAAGATGAAACCGAGTCATCCACATTTCTTCAGAAGTGAAAAGCGAAGGACAAAACTTCGTTTTATCATAGAAAATGCCAAAGATTCCATTCATTGTTTCATTCCTTTGACGCATGTGAAGGAGTTCCTCAATGATACGGTCAATTGCCACACGTGGACTGAAATGTTTAAGGAAGATTGGTTTGAATTCTTCCCAAGACATACTTCTGATTCTTTCTCTCTCTTTCTCCTTCTTCACCATATCCCACCAGTCTTTAGCTCTTTCACAGAACTGGTTCGTCATGAACATCACTTCGTCAGATGGATCACAGTGACAAGTATCAAAAATAGTCTCCATGGCTGTTATCCACCTTTGGCTCACCAAAGGGTTAATTTCAGCTTTAAACTGTAACAGTTTATGTAAGGTAATATCAGAAGATTATAGGCTGATGCAACCAAAGAAGCCAAAACAACCAAAGGTCTTCCTATATGCATGCACTGGACGTACAAAGGTAGAAGTGCTTTGGACGTTTTACACACTACATCAGAAAATGCTCTAAGTGTAAAATATTCCGAAGCCAAAGTCCAAATCTTCCAAAGCCAAAGATGAAGTCTTATGAAGCTTCAGAGACAAAGTCTTCCGAAGCCATTTTGCTGTGAAGACTGATTTCTTTTGAAGACAGATAAAGACATGCTTTCTTTGATCTACTTTACATAAAGCTGACACACTTTCCGCTGTAACTCTGAAGACTCACCAACTTGTATGAGTTGGTGAAAAGTCCATGCTTTTGTAAACTGTAGATTAAGGTCTTTGTCTGTAACTTTCTACTTTTATACCTGTAAACCTTTTTGTAATAGAAAAGGATGTGAGCTATGGCATGTCATAGTCACTAGTCAAAAAGCAATCTGCTTTTTGACTTTAGATTGATCTTGTTGTCTAGATTAGTCAATTTTAACTGTCCTTCTAAGTATTGACGGTTGTAGGATGTAGTATAAAGAGTCTCAGGTTCTTGTAATTTAGATATGCTTTGTAACACATGTAATAGAACTTGAGAGCAATATACAACACTCCTTGAAAACCATATTTCCGTGTTATTGTTGCTTGTTCTGTCTCATTACTTACTTGTGTTCGTAGTATCCTTATAATCAAACTCGGTTCCCTATTTGAACTGTTAAGTGTTCCAAGTCTTCCTTATTATGAAACTGATTATGTTAGGCACCCTTACCCGGTCCTGCAACTGGTATCAGAGCATTTCAGGCTTTTGATTGTAAGATCTCACCATCTTTAATCCTCTCAGTTTCACAGTTCACTTAACATCTCAAATGGCAGCTATCACAAAGGCTGATATGGAAACTGGTACAATGACAAAGTCCCCACTGATCACTGCTGAAGACTTTGATACTTGGTGTCAAAGAATGGAAGGCTTTATCAAGTCTCAAGACTTCAGGATGTGGGGGTCTGTTGTCGATGGACCTCATGTACCATCCACCTCTTCAGCTGCTGGTGGTGGTGGTATGATACCAAAGGAAGTGGCTGACTATTCTGATGAAGACTGGAAGAAGATTGGTATTGATCAGAAAGCCATAACCGCCCTCCAAACTGCTCTTCAAACTCTATCTACAGAGGCTTCAAGAAGTGCAAGACTGCCAAGCAACTCTAGGATGCACTGAAGCTAATGTATGAGGGGTCCGATGATGCAAAAGAAAACAAGAAAGACCCCTTGAAACAGTAGTTTGAGAACTTCACCTTCAAGACAGGTGAAACCATGACTCAACAAATATTGAGATTGTGGATACTCTGGCGGATGTTGGAGTAACTCTTGAGAACAGGGACATTATGAGGAAGTTCATGTCCTCTTTTCGCAGAAAATGGACACACTATTGTGTGGTCATCAAGAGGACTGAGAACCTCAAGACCCTTACTCTCATAGAGTTGTATGGTATCCTCAGTGGCTACTAGATGGAGATCAACATGGAAAATCCATCTGGTAACTCCAACAACCAACAGAGTTCAGCCCTTCATGTGGTTGATAGGGATTGCAAAGAACCACAGCACCATCTCATCTGCTACCCTGACAAATCACAAAAGGGTCCTTTCATCACCTTTCAGGAGACACCAAGGGAAGGCTACATCCCTGGAAGCCCATTCCAGTAGACAAGTTCTTCACAAGCTTTTGTGTCTTCTGATGAAAGTTCAGGCAACTTTCTCTTCACCCTTGAAGATCTAGACTGTATCCATCCAGATGATCTGGATTATATGGAAATAGTCTAGCAGATGGCTCTTCTCACTCACAGGGCCAACAAGTTCTACAAGAGGACTGGAAGGAAGTTTCCTAGCAATGCAGCCAGTGGAAAGTTTGGGCTTGATAAAAGCAAAGTGAAGTGTTACAACTGTAACCAAATGGGACACTTTTCCAGAGAGTGCAAGGCACCAAGGTCAAATGGTGGGCAAGCACAAACAAGGCCAAACTACACTAAAGGAGCTCACCAGAATAAGAAGCCAAGACAGCAAGCCGCAGTTGCTATTGAAGAAGGAGGCTTTGACTAGAGCTTTCAGGTGGAAGATGATTGATGGCAGATCATGATGAAGCCAAGGTATTGGAACATCTCGATGCACCTGAATGTATTGCTAAAGTTAATAGATACAGGTCCTATAACTTAGAGATGAGATTTGATCTTGAGTCCTTAAATATCTTAAAAGCTGATTTTAAAATAGCTGAAAATGATTATAAACTTAAGATAGAAGATCTAGAGAAAACCGTTTCAACTCTTAAGCATGAGCACACTAACTACAGGACTCAAATCAAAGATCTCATCTCAAAGTTAGCTGAATGCCAGGCTGAGCTTGTGATCAGCAAAGCCAGGGTAGAAAAATGTGTTCTTGAAGAAGAGACCTTCAAGAACATAATATCCTCATCCCTATATGCAAAAGTTTGTTATCAGAATAAGCAGGGACTGGGATCTACTGAGATAGCTCCTCCACACACTCTATTGTCTGTAAGATCTCCAAGGTGTGGAACTTGTGAAGATGAGCTTCCCCTTATAGATCCCATTGTTGAAGAGGATGAAGAGGAGATAGTAAAGGATGACTCTAAGAAGAGTGAAGAAAATCATCCTAAGAAGGGTCACTATTCTCCTGAGGAGAGGAAAGAGTCTGGAATGACCAAGTCAAAGAGGAAGAACTTGATCAGAAGAGCTAAGATAAGATCAAAGAAGGCTCAAGAGATCAAGGCCACTTTTGACTCCAAGCAAAAACAAGTGTTCACTTCTGTACGGTTTGAAGTGGTAAAGGCTGAAGACTCTACTATGAACTCTAGTACCAGGAGTTCTAGTTTAGTCCCAAACCATTCCAGCAAGAAGAAGAGGACTGACCAGCTGTGTACCACTGCTACACAGCCTGAACTATCCAGCTCCAAGAGCAAGCCTCTCCCTAAGAAGCTTGTTGCATTATCTGTGAAGATGAAGATGGAGAAGGAAAGTGATCAAACTCAATCTTGCTCTCAAAAGAAGACTCCCAGAAGGAAGCTAATGGACTGCATCATGTATGATAGTACTTCTCATCTGGCTAAGGATTGCATCTACAATCCTAAAAGCACTATCCACATGGTCAAAGAGAAAGCTTCTAGGAAGAAGAAGGAAAAGCAAGATTCGGAAGGAAAAGCAAGATTCTGAAGGAAAATTTTGGTCTCGGAAGAAAGGAATGCTTCCGAAGTACTAAAGCATGTTGCAGTGAAAGCAAGATCTTCCAAAGGTCCAGTATCCAAAACTTTAGAAGTTATTGAAACTTCCGAGGTGTTGAAGGTCAAGTCCAATCTTCCAAAGATGGTGTGGAAGATCAAGAAAGACCTGGTGATTGAGAGTTCTTCATCAACAACAACTAATGATTCTCAAAGCTTGAATATAGGATCTGTTACTGTTACATTGTCTTCAGATCACTTTGAAAAGCCCAAGACCAATGAGGCTTGGGTTTCAAAGTGTAACTAACCACTTCTTTTGTACGCAGGAAAAACTAAAGACCAAGGGAAATATGTGGATCATTGATAGTGGCTGTTCCAGGCACATGATTGGTAATGGTTCTTTGCTTCACAATTTTGAGAAAATTGATGGAGGACCAGTTGCTTTTGGAGGAGATATTGGTGGTTACATCACTGGAAGGGGTATGGTCACAAATGGTAAGGTCACCATTGAGAAGGTAAATTTTGTTAAGGATGATTTGGTAACTGGAATGCCAAAAAAGAATGTGCCATGTAAACTTTAAGAACATAAATAAATTAATTAAGAATGATTTAGTAACTGGAATGCCAAAAAATGAGTTTACAAGTGATGATCATTGTGTTGCATGCCTGAAAAGGAAGCAACACAAAGTGTCTCACAAGCCAAAGGAAAAGAACTCTATCACTACTCCCCTACACTTATTACACATGGATCTCTTTGGCCCCATCAGTGTAATGAGTTTAGGAAGGACCTCATGTTGTTTAGTGATCACAGATGATTTCACAAGATTCACTTAGGTCTTTTTCCTTAGAACTAAGGATGAGACTCCTGAGATCTTGAAGAACTTCATTCTGAAAATTGAGAATCAATCTGATCACAAGGTCAAAACCATAAGATGTGATCAAGGAATAGAATTTAAGAACCAAATCCTTTCTATATTTTGTGATGAAAAGGGTATTACAAGACAATATAGTGCTCCCAGGACTCCTCAGCAAAATGGTGTTGCTGAGAGGAGAAACAGGACACTTATTGAAGCTGTAAGAACCATGTTGTCTAACTCTAAACTGCCCATCACCTTCTGGGCAGAGGCAGTTAACACAGCCTGCTCTATACAGAATAGAGTTTTAGTGGTTAAGACTCATGGTAATACTCATTATGAGCTGTGTCACAAAAGGAGACCATTTATTGGTTTCCTCAGGTCATTTGGATGTCCTTGCACCATCTTGAATACCAAAGATCAAGTAGCCAAATTTGATGAGAAGTCAGATGATGGACACTTTATTGGATATTCTTCCCAAGCTAAGGCTTATAGAGTATACAATCTTAGAACTAGAGTAGTTGAGGAGTCAGCCAATGTGACCTTCAATGAGCACACTCCTAGTGTGAAAGGTTCTGGTCCGGATTGGCTATTTGATCTTGACTTAGTTACCAATTGTTTTAACAAGTCTTGTAAGAATGTTTCAAGATCTACAAATAACATATCAACAGGAGATCCCGACCCAAGATTTAAGCTGAGAAGACCAAGCAAGATTACTACTTTAGCTCCATTGGTGACTAACCTTGCAAATGAAGATCCTATTAGCACAAACATGACAAATTCAGCTGATACATCTGAGATTCCTTTGAATTCCAGCTCAGAGGTTCAAAACTCAGGTGAAGGAACTTCAAATGTAGGAGGAAATGGAGGCGGGGTGACAATGATCAACAATTTCTTGATGCTGATAACCACTCCATAGAAGACAACATAAATAATGTCACACACTCATTGGATCAAGTCCCACTTGATAAGTGTGCTGATGTAATGGGTGATGCTCCATTGCCTATCTGAATTTATCTAATCTAGATCTTTCAAATCAACTTGCTATGATCCCTCA